>WSYH01000343.1:90926-153080 GCA_036426205.1 Ascaphus truei
CAGGAAAGCAAATATGCAAATATAACTGTATGCTCATCTGCATGTCTCAGGCAGGTCTGCAACCCTGCCTTTCCCCATTATCACCCAGCATACAGCACTTACACTGCAGCAAGGGATTCTGGGAAATGACATGCAAATGAGCACATCTTCTGAGCCTCTCTTGCATTCCCTGTAAAATCAACCCCACACTGATGAGACCCATCAAGGTCGAAACAGCTGTCTGTGGGTGGTTTTCTGGGTATGCAACTTAACCCTGGCTGTGCTCAAAGCTGTGACCATGCAGCAAGCTTAAGCCTATAGGGAACCATGTTAAAAATGGTTATTGAGGCAAAAAGTGACACTGTGTGCTCATTTGCATGTCATTTCCCAGAATCCCTTGCTGCAGTGTAAGTGCTGTATGCTGGGTGATAATGGGGAAAGGCAGGGTTGCAGACCTGCCTGAGACATGCAGATGAGCATATAGTTTTATTTGCATATTTGCTTTCCTGTGGAGGGTTTTTGTCACTTTTTTTATGCAATATTTGGTCATGCCTTGAAGTATCTTGCAGGCTTAAAATGCTACTGGCAATGGCTAAATATATACAACAATAAAACAAAGAAGCACAAAGCTACATCCAATATGACAAAAATATAGAGTAAAATATCTATATATCTCTTGAAAAAGGATCATTTAGTTAAACCCTTTTGGCCAAAGCATTTTAAGCCTGCAAGATACTTCAAGGCATGACCAAATATTGCAGGTCCTAACACTAAATTATTACAATTCTTATTTACCTCTATAATTAGAGAAAGAATGATCACATTGGATCTCTACCAACCAGCCGCATGTCAAAGAAAGAACTGCATACTTGGAAAGTGGGGAGGGGCGAGTTTAAACCAAGGGAGGGAGAAGACACTAACCTCCAAAACAGCTGAGACTAGTTGGACAAAGTTAATAAACACACAGATACCCTGCAAAGCGGTAACAATTTTTTTTACCACATTTTTTATATATATTTATATATATTTTTTATATATATTTATTTTTATATATATGTATTTACATTTGCATATTTGCTTTGCTGTGGAGGGTTTTTGTCACTTTTTTTACTCACCATAACTTAACTCAGTATTATGGTTGGCCCATCCTTTAGCTTCTTTGCATACCCAGTTAATCAACCCCACACTGATGAGACCCATTAGGGTCGAAACAGCTGTCTGTGGGTGGTTTTCTGGGTATGCAACTTAACCCTGGCTGTGCTCAAAGCTGTGACTATGCAGCAAGCTTAAGCCTATAGGGAACCATGTTAAAAATGGTTTTTGAGGCAAAAAGTGACACTGTGTGCTCATTTGCATGTCATTTCCCAGAATCCCTTGCTGCAGTGGAAGTGCTGTATGCTGGGTGATAATGGGGAAAGGCGGGGTTGCAGACCTGCCTAAGACATGCAGATGAGCATACAGTTGTATTTGCATATTTGCTTTCCTGTGGAGGGTTTTTGTCACTTTTTTTACTCACCATAACTTAGCTCAGTATTATGGTATAGCCTATCCCATAGCCTCTTATGCATATCCAGTTAAAATCAACCCCACACAAATGAGACCCATCAAGGTCGAAACAGCTGTCTGTGGGTGGTTTTCTGGGTATGCACCTTATCTCTCTCTCTCTCTCTCTCTCTCCTTTGTTTAAATAACAAAATATGCCATAATTAGTGTCAAGCTTGTGCATTATGAATATATAGTAGCATACATATCATGTACATAATTTCATCCTATTCCATTTAGGGTCAACCTTAACATGTACCAAAACGACATCCAACTCAGTAAGAAACCCTGGACTACACACCTCCTGATGCACCACCCATGGTTTTAAACCCCATTATTCTCAATAAAATAACTTACAAAACCCACTGGGTTAGCACCATTGTCACTCCTCAAATATAAAGGTTTAAAGGAAGCAAACATCCTTGTATCACAAGAGCATGCCGCTGCTAAGTTGCTTATTGCAGTGCACTTGCCAAGTGTTTCCAAGTGTTTAACAAAATGACAAAATTGCTACACAGCTCCCATAAAAGAGCCACCAACTTATATGTGAATACTCATAACACTTCTCAACATTTAACAGATACACACATATTTATTTAGGATAAAATCCACCAGTGGATTGTATCCAACAGCGTTTTTTGATTAATCCGTACGGATTGAAACTGGAACAATCCGTCAACGGATTTTATACCGCAGGACGGATTTTGAATAGAAAGCTCAGGAACTACAGTGAAACTGATTTTGACAGTGTCGCCCACTGCTAGTAATCAAATCATTGTGACTTCATGTCTCATGTCCACCTCCACACACCTTATCTTACAAAGGAATTTGGAATGCTTTATAGAGAGAACAAATTGTTCAACATCCAGTAAGAAGTTCTATCAGAAAATATAAATTAAAAAAAAAAAACAGTTTACTAAAAATATAATTATACAATGTTCTAATTATCACTTATCTAAACCACTGAAACAATGTAAAAGAGTTCAAATGTGTTATTTTTTACTAACATTGCTGTAGTTAAAAAGTAGTCTATTTACTAAAAATAGAAGGTCTATTAACAAAAACTAGTAAAAAATAGCACCGTATTTGTAAAACGATGGGAGTATGTTATGACCTTGGACTTATGTATGGCCTTTTTTACAGTATCCCCCAGAATGACAACTCCCATGAAGTACCCTACCAACTCCATATTCAACCTTCAAGACGTGAGGATTATACTCACAGGGAGAAAGGGAGGGAAACCGAGCCTGAGGGGAGGAGTAAGAGGGAGGGGACAGCTTCCAGAGGGGCTATAATGCCACAGAAGATCACATCACCTTACAGTACACCAAATTACTCACCCCTCCTAAACCTTGCCCTTCCATCCAGCATATCACTACCTTAACCCCTGAAATGCCAGGATGGGTGCCAAAGTTACATATCCCCTCCCTTATGTTCCCTTGGGGTTTCTTTAATGAAATCTACTGAAATTATTTTGCTCTGAATTTGCCAAGTTTTACAGCTGCAAAATTGTAGAGAATAATCCCTACAACCTTACACATTCTATGAATGTGTATAGCAAAATACAGTACATTTCTTTTAAATGCAATTGTGTGGGATGGTAAAATAACAAATGCGTATCAAATCAACTATTTTTAGCAGCTCAGTGTGTGAGAGGGTTGTACCAAGTTAGCCAATAGAGAATTTTTTTTAAAATGATAAATAATGAAAATATTCTAACTTTTATTACAATAATAACACGTTACACATTCTTGAAAAAAAAGACATTTATGGTTCTGTACACTTTCTTTTATCCTGTCAGATAGCTGTTCACAACCATCATTTTGACCCTACATTTGCTATTTGTTATTAACAGTTTTTATTAGCAATCCTTAAATTTTTGATTGTTTTCTATTAGATACTGTTGCGGGTTAAAAATTCCCGCGGTGGCGGTCGCTTTAGAGTAAAGGCGGCCGCCACTGTAAGTACAAATGCTCTGTTAATGTATTTTAAAATGGCAATATCATAATTTTGCTTTAGATCTCCCATTATATATACAGATTTTTAATCAGTATTTCTCACTGATTTATCAGAAAACTGGTACGTAATTAAATGTATCTTGCATAGAGGTCTAAAGGGGATTTTATAAAGCATTGCAATACAGTACATAATGTTGTCCGGAAACAAATCACATGAGAGTAGCAAGTTAGTGTGTCTTCATGCAACGTTTTTCTCGGTGTGTGCATGTCAACTTCACAAACAAAATGATGCTATGGGTGGAGTTAAAAGCACAATTTTGATGTTGTCTGTAATGCACATAAATGTAAATGACATGTACTGTAATAATACTCTTCAGTTATGCACGGTAGATGCATCACAATTGTTTGTCAAGTTTTTCTTGCCATAAAAGTAAAGTAAACACCTATATTTCTAAATGCATTCATTTGTATGAACATGACTTAGGCCATGCAAAGTATAAGAAAATGTGCCAAACATAAGAACATGAATAAAGAAGCCCCTGAACCCTTAAGGAAAGGCAATATCACTGTGGTAAGAAGGGGCTAGCCCTTGGCCAATACGTGGTTAAGGGACCAGAGGATTTTAGACAAGCCTGAAATGGGAGTGTGGAGAGTAGACTGGCCTGTGTTTGGGAAGGGGTATAGCTTGGGAGGCTGGGGTATGAGTAGAGGTGAGGAACAGAAACTCACCACTTTTTTTCCTGCCTGTGGTGATTCCATCCTTCCCTCCCTAGTTGTGGATAGTTTTGTAAGTTTTATTTTTGCTGTTGTAATACTCTGATTATATATTTTTTTGTATTTTATATATATATATATACCGCTTCACCCTCGGTCCCCGTGTCTGGCTGCCGCCAGTAGTCCCCCCCCTTGCCGCCGATATTTCCCCCCCTTGCCTCACATGGCCCCTATGCTGCCTCACATGGCCCCCCCTGCCGCCGACAGTCCCTTCTGCCGCCTCACATTGCCCCCTCCCCTGCCACCGACAGTCCCCCCTGTCGCCGATAGTCCCCCCACCTCACACTCACCACACAGGGGGAGACACCAGGGAGGGTGGGTGGGTAGATGAGACGGAGGGTGGGTGGGTGAGACCAAGGGACACTGGGTGGGTGGGTGAGACACAGGGACACTGGGTGGGTGGGTGAGACACATGGACACTGGGTGGGGTGGGTTTGAGACACAGGGTGGTGGGTGGGTGAGACACAGGGTGGGTGAGACACATGGGTGAGACACAGGGAGGGTGGGTGAGACACAGGGAGGGTGGGTGGGTGAGACACAGGGAGGGTTTGAGACACAGGGGGGTTGGTTGGGTGGGTGAGAACAGGGAGGGTGGGTGGTTGAGAACACAGGGACGGGTGGGTGAGACAACAGGGAGGGGGGGTGCTTGGGTGGGTGCTTGGGTGGGTGAGACACATGGAGGGTGGGTGCTTGGGTGGATGAGACACAGGGAGGGTGGGTGAGACACAGGGAGGAGACACAGGGAGGGTGGGTGGGTAGATGAGACGGAGGGTGGGTGGGTGAGACCAAGGGACACTGGGTGGGTGGGGAGACACAGGGACACTGGGTGGTGGGTGAGACACAGGGACAACTGGGTGGGTGGGTTTGAGACACAGGGTGGGGTGGGTGAGACACTTGAGACACAGGGTAGACACGGAGGGTGGGTTAGACACAGGGAGGGTGGGTGGGTGAGGCAACAGGAGGGTTTGAGACACAGGTGGGTTGGTTGGGTGGGTGGACACATGAGACCCAAGGGAGTGGGTGGACACTGGGAGGTGGCTGCTGAGGTGGGAGACTGTGGGGGTCTTGATGCCTTATTGTTCTTGGGTGGCTTGAGACACAGGGAGGGGTGGGTGAGACACAGGGATGAGCACAGGGAGGGTGGGTGGGTAGTGAGATGGTTGGGTTGAGACCAAGGGACACTGGGGTGGTGGGTGAGACACAGGGACACTGGGTGGGTGGGTGAGACACAGACACTGGGTGGGTGGGAAGACAGGAAAAGGTGGGTGGGTGGTAAGACACAGGACACCTGGGTGGGTAGCAAGGTGGGCAGCAGGGGGGCCATGTGAGTCGGGGGGGACTATCGGCGGCATGGGGGGGAGACTGTCGGTGGCAGGGGGGGACTGTCAGCAGCGGGGGGGACCGTCGGCGGCTGAGGGGGACCATCGGCGGCAGGCGGGGACCATCGGCGGCAAGCAGGGACCATCGGTGGCAGGTACCATCGGCGACAGGGGGGACTATCGGGTGCAGGTGGGCCAAGTGTCCCTGTGTCTCACCCACCCACCCAGTGTCCCTGTGTCTCACCCACCCTGTGTCTCAGCCAACCACCCAGTGTCCCTGTGTCTCACCCACCCACTGTCTCACCCACACACCGTCTCACCCACCCATGCTCCCTGTGTCTCAACCACCCACCCTCCCTGTGTCTCAACCCCTCACCCACTCCCATACCCACTCTCACACTCTCGCTCACACTCTCTCACACTTTCTCTGTGTCTCATTCCCACTTTATCTGTGTCTCGCTCATACTTTCTCTGTGTCTCGCTCACACTTTCTCTGTGTCTCTCTCACACTTTCTCTGTGTCTCTCTCTTACACTTTCTGTGTCTCTCACACCCTCCCTCTCTCACACCCTTTCTTTCTCTCTCACACCCTCTCTCTCTCACACCCTCTCTCTCTCACACCTCTATCTCTCACACCCTCTCTCTCTCTCTCTCTCTCTCTCTCCCTCTCTCTCTCTCCCCCTCACCCTCTCTCTCTCCCACCCTCTCTCTCCCTCACCCTCTCACACACACCCTCTCACACACACACCCTCCCTCTTTTGTTGCTCTCTCTCTCACTCACACTCTGTGTCTCTCTCACCCACACTCTGTCTGCCTGTCTCTCTCTCACACACTGTCTCTCTCTCACACTGTCTCTGTCTCACACTCTGGACCTGGAGATCTTATTTACCCTATATACCTACACTGAAATAACCTATACTGCTTTCTTCCAGATCTGACTCTAGTTTCAAATGGGAGACATCGGAATCCCCCCTAACCCAGAAGACAGGAAAGGAACACCTCCCCTCCAAAATATAACATTGTTGGAATGAGGGTACCTGGAATGCGGATCAGGTAAGATCACACATACACACACACACACACACGTAACAAGGACCAAATGTAGTATAATGTAATACAATAAATAAACTTATGTCAAAAACGAATGTTCTTACTAGGAATTTATTCAATTTATTTTATTTGATTTTTTTAAAGCGGGCCTGGGGGCGGGACTAGGGTGGGACTGGGGGCGGGACTAGGGCGGGGTTGGGGGCGGTACTAGGTGGCAAGTAGATTTTTTTTGTTCGGCGAGTAGATTTTTGGTGATTTGTCAACCACTGTGTGTGAATATATATATATATATATATATATATATATTTATATATATATATATTTGTCAACCACTGTTGTCTTCCGTGGACGTCCATGCCTTTTTGTGTTGCAGAGCTCACCAGTGCGTTCTTTTTTTCTCAGAATGTACCAAACTGTTGATTTGGCCACTCCTAATGTTCCTGCTATCTCTCTGATGGATTTTCTTTTTTTTTGCAGCCTAAGGATGCCCTGTTTCACTTGCATTGAGAGCTCCTTTGATCGCATGTTGTGGGTTCACAGCAACAGCTTCCAAATGCGAATGCCAGACCTGGAATCAACTCCAGACCTTTTACCTGCTTAATTGATGATGAAATAACGAAGGAATCGCCCGCACCTGTCCATTAAACAGCTTTTGAGTCAATTGTCCAATTACTTTTGGTCCCTTGAAAAAGAGGGGGCTACATATTAAAGAGATGTAATTCCTAAACCGTTTCTCCAATTTTGATGTGAATACACTCAAATTAAAGCTGATAGACTGCACTTTAAGCCCATGTTCATTATTTAACTGTAACTTGAATTTATTTTGGTACACAGCCGAAATAACAAAACTTGTATCAGTGTCCAATTATTTCCGGACCTAACTGTATATACAGTATATTAAGACTCACATATTACTGTATGCACACCACTAATATAATGATCCTCAAAAAGCTGGCATGTCTACCAATAGAATGTCAAAGGGGCCAGTGGTTCTCCAAGGAAGAGGATAATAGGAAAATTATACAAAAAAGAAGCCTTGAGGGAGCACTTGTGTATATCAGAAAAATAAACACATTTTATTACAAAATAAAAACAGGGGAGAAATAAATAAAAGGGGAAGGGAACCGAACCCCTACCGAACACAGGACATACACAGCAAGTATGGAGGCACGGGATAACAAAACACAAGTGGAAAAAGTAACATCAGGGTCTGGAACTATAGCAATGAGCAGTCAGAATAGATAACATGAACGCCAGCTCATGATGGAAAAAAGGTGACTATGGTGGGTAAAGCAAACAGGTAAGTGGGCCAGACACACACTGGATGCACACACATGCCAAAACTACAGAGTGGCATAGTAAAGCCAGGGATACCCTACAATCTGAACAGAGCATGAATAAGTAGCCAAAAAATGGATAGCAGCAAACAGAAGCACATTGTAACTTCTATATCAAAGCATCCAGGGGCAAAACTAGTGGTCACAAAGTCCAATGAGTAAGTATAGTCCCGAATACATCACCACAAGATAGGGGGTGAAAAGCCTCCAGCTGGGTCCCGGTAGAGGAAGGGTCCCAACACCGTGCTCCCACAGGGATATCCTGAAAATCTAAGCTGTTGGGGGGGCTTGAGGACTGGAGTAGAGCACCTCGTACTAGAGCTCTAAACTGCTAGCTGTCACACAATGTGATGAAACGCGTAGGTTCGGTGACATCATCACGTGAGGGTGCGTGCACGTGGAGTTCCCTGGCGTTCCAGCAATCTAGCCAGCTGATGTTTTTACTGCCAGTACCTGATTGAAGCAGGAGCAGAGGACGCAAAGGCACTATTAGGTACAGCGGATCGGCGCCAGCTCGTGGCAGGAGCTGGATGTGGCTACCATCTTATTAGGTGCACCTGCCTATCTCGGACCCCCCACCTCCAAGGATGACCCCAAAATAGAGATTTCTCTCCAATGTATGGTTGCTTTTTTTAATCCTGTAAGTGCAATTCTTTGGGACTGCTGTTTTTAATAAATAAATATACCCAATTGTTATACAGTTACATGCTATGGAGCCTGCGCTTCTCTCTGTTTTTTGTTCATAGATTTCATAGTGATTGGCTATACCATTTTATCTGAAGCTGCAAAGTGCTCCCTGGATCTGTTTTGTTGGGATTATCACCTCTCTGGATTTCTAATTGGAACATTATTTTGGACTTATCCTTTTATCACTGGTCACGTTATGGTTTGTTGTAATATATAGTTTTAGTTTAATATTTAAGTATTATCATTTAAGTATATTAATTTTACATCTTATATCACTATATTTCACCTTAGCGCTATATCTTTGTGTGTGGGTTTTATATATATATATATATATATATGTAGAGGTATCAGTACCGTGTTAGCCGAGCTTCAATAATCAAAAAATAAATAGATGATACCGTTCTGTGGCTAACGAAGTGCTTTTATTTGTGCGAGCTTTCGAGATAAACTGATCTCTTCTTCTGGCGATGTTACAATGAATGAAGCAAGCAAAAGCTATACTATAAACAGTGTCTATTGGAATGTTATCTGTGCTGGTCCTTCCCCCGGTGTGGATGTGTTTTATGGCTGGAGGTGTCAAAAGGTTCCTGAAAGCAAGTGATGAAAGAGTGTGTATGTGTATAAGTGTGAATTAACATGAATGGAGAGCCCACAGTATATACAGTGCTTTACAAAATGTGTGTGTGGAGTGGGAGCGGATATAAATGGTGTGGGTGGGTGTGGAAATGTGAGAGTTAGTAGCATAACTAAAAGTGTGTGTGGATACTATGTGGTACCTATTGGTGTATAGGGATGGAAAAACAAGGAGTATAAGTATGTGTGAGAGACAGCTGTGTGTGCATACATATAGCACAGTATGTACAGACATGGCCTATAGCGCTCATGGGAAGAGAGTTCACTTGTGTCAGTAATGACTCATAAAATTTCGATCTCTGTTTAGGCCACTGCTAAGTGTCCCGAACAGTTGCATAAATTTGTATTCATGCAACCGTCTCTCTTTCGGTGTTTTAAGGTTACCTTTGAGTATGGCAACCCTCAGATCGTTCATCTTATGGCCAGAGTCAGAGAAATGTTCGCAAACAGGACTGTCTCTTGTTCCGCGTGTGCTGCTATCGTGACCCCGCGAGAGGCTTCTCTAGCGACACTGATTGAAGTGGAGGAGGCGGATGCGAAGGCTGCCCAGGTCCCATATATCACCCCTGCAGTAGGGACGCAGGCCCAGCTACTAAGATGTGCTCCGACAGAGGAGAGCACGACTGCAGTGGAGGCATCGTAACGGGCCGTTTCGTACATATACCCACTGGCGGTGCCGCAAGGACCCAAGGTGACTCCCCAGCGGAGGTGCCGTTGCAGTCCTCATCGGATGATGAGAGAGACAGCCTGTCATCGGTGGTGATTCGCCGGCCGGCGGACCACCACAGCTGTGAAGAAGAGATTCCACTTACCCCCGAGATGGAGCAGACGAGTCTGGAGACCCCCCAACGGTGAGCGCTGGTGCAGCCTGAACCGTGTAGAAGTCCCACAGCTGTGGCGACTCCCAGTGCGGCGGAGATGGGACCCGAGACGGCTCCAGAGGAACCAAAGAGCATCGCAAGACAGCGGAGTGGTAAGTGGACTCCACCACCCCCTATTCCCGCTAGGTAAAGGAGGAACCTGTGCAGAGAGAGGGGCTTGAGGCCTACCTGCCCGTCCGTGACCCTGATGGTCCACCGCCACCCCCTTCCGGTCCTCAACGCACTTCCGGTGCGGAACCAAGAGGCGGATGGAGACTCCGCTATGACCAACGATGACGTCACTTCCGGGTCGGACTGGCGCAGAGTCCCGGAAGCCTTGATTGCCTCGCTGAAATGAGTTTGGCTGGAGGAAGAGTTTGAGAAATTTAAGGCCAAGTGGCCAAGCAGGGAGCCAGACATGCTACCGCAAGAGACATTAAGAAAGCATCGCCCGACTCTGAGACACTGTTATGGACTATGGCGATCCTATGGTCACTGCCCCTAGCGCCATTGCCCCGGCCACTGCACCTGCCCCGTCACGTTCTATTCCACCGGGTACTAGTGGGAGTAAGCCAAGTAAAACTCCCAAGTTTTCAACTGATTGGCGGGATTGGGTGACAAGTGATGAGGGTTCTGATGGGGAGATAACTCTGTCAAGTGTGATACCTGTGCCTAACCACACTGTGTTTAGCCCTGTGCCTAGCAGTCTACTGCAAAGGCGGGTCCCGTAAGTCCCAGGGCACCCAAGATGAATCCCATGGTTTACAAGAATGTCATTAGAGGGAGGCGAAAAGGCTCGCACTCTACTGAGGCAGAGAGCTGAGTCCGAGGAATGTATGAGTGTTTCATCCTCATATGAGCACGAGAGAAATGGTGGGCACCGTTATTCACAGGGTATGATGAGGGGATGGACCGCACCAGATTTGTATTAATAAAGAAAGACACTGTAGATCACTGGTGGGACGTAGGCACATATTCTCCACAGGAGGTTGCTGACGAGCTAGACAATAGGTGGAGGGAGATTATGCAAAAGGTGATCAGACCCAAAGTTTCATCTATTCTCTATGATGATATCGCGCCTGAGGAGCCAAAGTACTGGGTACTGCCAGGAAAGGCTGGGATCCGGAAACTTACTAAGTTAAGTCGAGCAGATAGAGCCATAGTGGCGAGATACCGGCAGTCTCATAAGTATGAGTTCCCGTACGTACCAGAACCGATCATGCAGGAGATCGAGGACCAGAGAGACACCTGGCTCAGAGATGCAGTTGTAGAACACCTAAGAATTAAATTTGGTAGCACTGCCTATTTGAGGGAAGACAAAATATGTTCTGTAATGAAGGAACATATTTATGTACAACATACTGTACAGACCGGAGAATGGGCCTGTTCATCCTTTCTTTATTTAGATCATGGATCACAATGGGCGGGAAGTGAAGAAGCCTGATCCCCATCATTATTATTGAGTTAAGGGTTCTCCATGTTGGGAGTTTCCCGCTACGATATGTCACCATCATGGGTGTTACTGTCCTGTGTACACAATATTAATTATGTTTGTATGTTCACAGGTTGTTCACCTGCAGGATGGTCCAGCAAATTAGGTCCAAGTGGGGACCATTGGATTCCACCTGAGGGAGAGTGTAGCCCTGGTAAGATTAGGGGCTATATATCTATCCTCCTCCTGTGTGTAATCTCTGCTAAGGGCAGGTTGCCAGGAGTTATCATGGGTTTTCCCCACTTCTGACACTATGCTGAGTAAGTGAAGGTAGGTCACTTGACCTTGTGTCCAATCAAGAGGCACAGGGGTGGTGCCTACTGGAGGCTACAAAGAGCAGTGTCACTTCCTATTTAGTGTGAGATACAGGCACACTGTACTATGTGTGTCTAGACTGTAAGTTAGGCAAAGAGAGAGTTAGGTTCCTGATGAAAGGAGCTGATAGTGAGCTATAGGTGGACCAAATACCTCTTACCCTGCTTAGGGGGTAAGGGAAGAGCTAGCCCCACTCTGGATGGCCCTGAGTTCAGAGTGGAGGCAGGGACCATCCTAAGGGAGAACAGCTAGTAGGCCGTGAATATTAATTGTACCTGACTGCTGCTGCTGCTGCTGCTGATGCTGGAGACTGAATATAGAGTCTGCTGTTTAAAGGATCTATTGTGTGAGACTGGAAACTTTCATCCCTGGGAGGGGATTTCTGTGGTAGGGATTTCACCCCGTATTCCTGGGGCTTACTACAGATGGCGGCGCTCCACCATTGAAGAAGAACGAAGGCATCCACCCCAGAAACCTATCCTGTTGTTCCCCCATGTCACCGTGGGAGACTCAGGCCCTCCTGTTGCCATCAGGTATGCACCACAGTAAGACATGTAGCCAGACAACAGAACACCTTACGGGGCTCCGATCTGCGAATGGGTGGGGGTCGATGGGTTACACATATACAGTGGTGTGAAAAAGAAAGTACGCCCTCTTTGAATTCTATGGTTTTACATATATTAGGACATAATAGCAATCATCTGTTCCTTAGCAGGTCTAAAAATTAGGTAAATACAACCTCAGATGAACATCAACACATGACATATTAAACCGTGTCATGATTTATTTAACAAAAATAAAGCCAAAATGGAGAAGTCATGTGTGAAAAACTAAGTACACCTTATGATTCAATAGCTTGTAGAACCACCTTTAGCAGCAATAACTTGAAGTAATCATTTTCTGTATGACTTTATCAGTCTCTCACATCGTTATGGAGGAATTTTGGCCTACTCATCTTTACAACGTTGCTTCAGTTCATTGAGGTTTGTGGGCATTAGTTTATGCACAGCTCTCTTAAGGTCCAGCCACAGCATTTCAATCGGGTTGAGGTCTGGACTTTGACAGGGCCATTGCAACACCTTGATTCTTTTCTTTTTCAGCCATTCTGTTGTAGATTTGCTGGTGTGCTTGGGATCATTATCCTGTTGAATGACCCAATTTCGGCCAAGCTTTAGCTGTCGGACAGATGGCCTCACATTTGACTCTAGAATACTTTGGTATACAGAGGAATTCATGGTCGACTCAATGACTGTGATAATGTGTATATCAGGGGGGACTCCATTTTGTTTGCTATATAACCATTTCTCTATAACCATTATGTACTAACATTTTAGATCTCAGGAACTAACTAAATGCCTAATGTCATACGTAATTGTCTTCTCAAGTCAGATGTGAGAAAGTGACCTCTCACCCACTTAATGCCAAATTGATCTCTGTTTGTTCAGACTTATTTAGGCCTGTAGAAACAGGAACTGTCCCCAGTTCTTACACAAGAATGTCTTACACAATATACTGTCCTGGAGAATGACATTTCCTCCAACTGCCTCCAAACTTGGTACTCAGGCCACTTCCCAGATCGTAAACTGTCTAACTGTCATTTGCTGAGGTAGACAGACTATGAATTAAAGGGGAAGTATATTACTCATATCTGTGTTTTTTTCTATGTTCAAGATGGCTATATAAACTGACTGTAAACCCTTTAATAAACGAGAGAACAGTTTTTGACAAAGCTTCACTGGTTGTCTGACTCAATTACTGCCCTCTCCCGAGCTCGTCCGCCATTTTGTTTTTCCAGATATCAGCGCTTTAAGAGTGGGTTAAAGCCTCCGGAGGTGAATCGATTTCGAGTGGCAGCAGACGTGTTCTCACGCAGCGTCGTTAGAGAATAGGATACTTTCAGACTGCAAGGTTCCCAGGTCCTGTGGCAGCAAAATAAGCCCAAATCATCACCCCTCCACCACCGTGCTTGACAGTTGATATGAGGTGTTTGTGCTGATATGCTGTGTTTGGTTTTCGCCAAACATGTCACTGTGCATTATTGCCAAACATCTCCACTTTGGTCTCGTCTGTCCAAAGGACATTGTTCCAGAAGTCTTGTGGCTTGTTCAGATGCAACTTTGCAAACCTAAGCTGTGCTGCCATGTTCTTTTTAGAGAGAAGAGGCTTTCTCCTGGCAACCCATCCAAACAAACCATACTTGTTCAGTCTTTTTCTAATTGTACTGTCATGAACTTTAACATTTAACATGCTAACTGAGGCCTATAGAGTCTAAAATGTAACTCTGGTGGTTTTTGCCATTTCTCTGAGCATTGCACGGTCTGACCTTGGGGTGAATTTGCTAGGACGTCCACTCCTGGGAAGATTGGAAACTGTCTTGAATGTTTTCCACTTTTGAATAATCTTTCTCACTGTAGAATGATGGACTTTAAATTGTTTGGAAATGTCCTTATAACCCTTCCCAGAATGATGGGCAGCAACAATTGCTTCTCTAAGATCATTGTTGATGTCTTTCTTCCTTGGCATTGTGTTAACACACACCTGTATGCTCCAGAGCAGCAAACTGCTAAAACTTTGGCTTTTATAGAGGTGGTCACACTTGCTGATGATCAATTAACCAATGGCATTTGATTAGCAGCACCTGCCTGCTACTTAGCATCTTAATTCCTATGGAAGCAGTAAGGGTGTACTTAGTTTTTCACACATAGCTTCTCCATTTTGGCTTTATTTTTGTTAAATAAATCATGACACAGTGTAATATGTTATGTTTTGTTGTTCATCTGAGGTTGTATTTACCTAATTTTTAGACCTGCTGAGGAACAGATGATTGTTATTATATCCTGATATGTAAAACCATAGAATTCAAAGAGGGCATACATTCTTTTTCACACAACTGTATATATAATATGGTAGGTTTTGGGGTTGCTTGAGCTTGCTACAATTTTGTGTGTTTATTAACCATATAAAATGGGCATGATGTACCTCTGTACCAATCAACGGGTACAGGGTGGGGATTATTTCCCCAGGGTGGGTGGTTAGGCTGCCCAGCTGGGTAGTGGAGGAGGGGTGTTAACTCCTTAAATACTTTTGTGGTTAGAACCCGGAGTATATAGATAGAAATGTGGACTACTGAATGCACTCGTAGTGTGAGGATGTTAAATGAATATTGTGCAAATAAAACCCTTTTATTGGATAATTAAAATATATATTTATAGTGAATCAGGTGTATAAGTCCATGACCTGTCCCCAAAAGATAAACCACAACCTATTAGAGCTTCTAAATTTAATATGCTATAGCGGAACTGGTGACTACATAACCCCTCCAAAAAACCCTGTAATACTATGGGGGTAACTGTCCTCTAGACAAACTAGTGGAGTATACACATACCCACAATGGAGTTAATACAGTGGTGCAAAAAATCTTTTTATTTTAACTAAAAAATCAGGCTTAGTTCATGAAAATTAATGAACAGTCTGATGCACCAATATTTCTACAACTGTAGCGGAGGAGGATATACAGTAGTAGCCAACATAATCAGTGTAAATCAATTGTAATCTAATGACCTATTGATCCGCTTATGCAACTAGTAAGGACGAACATCACGGGTAGTAGTTCATAAATATCAGAATATAATAAGATGCATTATCAGTCAATATAAACATTAATATAGTGCATGTATACACAGTTGTAACCTGTGGAGATAAATACACTGTTGACAGTATCAAAATATACTGTATATTGAGGAACACTCTAAAAGTGTATTTACTCCTCGAGGCGTGGTTCGAGTGACCATATCAATTTATAGCCTCAGAATAGATGTTCAGCGATATACTACTGGTACGTATATGGTAAGTATTCACACTTGTATCTTTGAAGCAGCTATATGCCACTTCAGATCCGCAGTATCAATGTATACTGTATATTGAGGCACACTCTAAAAGTGTTTTTACTCCTCGAGGCGTGGTTCAACAGAACACATCAATTTATAGCCTCCGGGTAGGTATATAGCAGTGTGCCATTAGTAGGTATGAATAAGTACTTAAGTACTTGTATGAATCAGATCCATTAAGCACTTGTAGAAATCATTGTACAGATAAACTCTACTAATCAAAGTATGTAATAATAAAATGATTACAGATTACACAAATATCCCCTTTGTACCAACAAAACATTACTGGCACTCGGTATCCACTTAATATGTATGCGAATGTAAGATGAAATCAGCCGCAACATAGTTTAGGTAAGTTGTAATATATGTTTCAAATAATCAACATAGAGCTGGAGCATACAAACCATCAGCTTAGCTACATTTCAAGCAGTTTGTTGCTAATGTTGATATACCTAATGTGAGCCCAAGGAATAAAGTGTATATAAGCAGCGTAGTTTTGAGGTACACTCAGAAGGTGTTTTAAATCTCTGGAGGCGCGGTTCAAACAGAACCATATCAATTTAAAGCCTTGGGTAGTATCAGTGTTTATATAGAGGGGGTGACGAGAGTTTGAAATACATATAGTAGTCACTGAAAGGAATGACGGTTCATACAGTGAAAATAACAACCATTTGGGATCTATTTGCCATGTATAATCTCACAAGCTGGCTGTGTTAATGCCCATTTTAGCTTATCTGTTAATTCACTCGAACAGTGTCCGCGCCGTCACTCCACTTTTACTCGGATCCCCCGCACGTACTGCCACGTGATGACGTCCCTACGTCACTACCACCATGTTTCACGCACACTTGCGCTTTATCAAAGGTAAGTAGAGTGAGTGAGTGCAAAGTATTTAAAGGGCTGTGGTTGTCTAGGTAACCGCTGCAAATCAGCACAGTTAACCCATGCTGGTTATTAAAATGTCCTTCAAATGTTTGTAATGTGGTTAGAAACTACTAAGGTTTATAAGAGTTTAGTGGCCATTGTATTGTATTTTTTATTGTTCTGTTCCTGCCAACAGAGGACATGGACGCGAATGATGGTGATGAGCCTTCATCCTGGCAGGGGTAAGTAGATGTTTTATTTACTTTATGCTGGCTGGCTAATGTTTTATTTTGAATGGACAAATAATCCATATCTGGATAATAGTAATTTTGCCCATTACTGTACTGTAGGTGTTGGGGGGGTGGGGGGGTGTTGGGGGTAGAGGACGTGGGTATTAGGTTTGTTGTGTTTTGTAATGTTTATTGGGTGTGAAGCCCTGTTTCCCCCCTGTACACAGAAGCTACTGATGCTGTTATATATCTGTTAACTCGCAGAAGCCTAAGCCTCCGCCTCTGGGAGCCTGGGGTAATATACTTACAAATACCAGTGCATCACCACCACCTGAGAGGGATCACAATGGAGTGGGAGGAGCCCCTCACAGGACACAATTCAATACACACCCAAACAATGTATGATATAGCAGAAACCTTTACTGGCCAACTTAAAGATCTTAACACTCTATATTGATATGTACAATGGATACAATGAATACAATATTATTCTTTAGTAAAATTCACTTTTTTAACTGTGCTTCACTATGTGCGTTGTGCGCCTTGTTCTCTTGTTTGTTTTCCCTACCTAAGTGCCTGTCCCTGTAGCAGCCACACTCTATGCACATGAGTCGGGGCCTAGCTGGGATCTGGGGCCTAGGGATAGGGCTAGCCGCTAAGGTAATGAAGCTGTTTTTATTTTAATTTTAATACTAGTGTGCGTGAGCATGGGGGTCTCTGGATCAGAACCACGCACACTAGTATTAAAATTTTAATAAAAACACTGAGATCGCTTGTGAGATATGTGCAGGGAGAGGTGAGTCTCCCTGTGCAGCTCACATTGTGAAAAACTCGCAGGGGGGAGAACATAGAAAAAATCTCAGATGACTTTTCTGCTATGCCGTAGGATTTTGGCATTTTGCCGCCGCATACTTTGAGAGGGGTTCCGGTTATTTCTGAATACTGTGATAAGCCAACTGACAAACCACTCAGCGTGAACATGCCAAACCTTGAGATGATAGCAGCAAACTCACCAAGGGTACTAGACTCTACCCCTTAATGTTTTTTAATGTGAAACAACACAGCAATTTAAACAAAAAAAAAATGTTATCTCTCTTATCAATCTATTTGCAAGACTACTGTATATGGTATACATACTGTGCTGGTTAAGTAAAGGTAGCAAAGCAATAGCCCTCTAGGGGCCAGATCCACTTCACAGTGCTCCGTTGACTTATGGGATCATAATGTAACGTTCCCAAAATCCTTAACGGACGTTACGATACCAGAGATTAATACAAATACACAAAGCTAATTATATGCAAACATAACATCCATTAGTTATATTATTAGCATATTCGTAACCCCTGGTTAAGTCATCACTATTTTGCATTAGCTTCCAATAACATGGTGTTAAGCATGTCTTACCTAAAAGTGAGAAATCCTAAAGGGAAACAGGAAGAGGGGGAGAGACAGTGATAGATGAAGAAACAGAAGGAGGGGAGAGACAGAGGTCCACATTTTAAATGTAAAACATTTTTGGTGATACTTTTAACTCCGGTGTAACAGAATTTGATGCAGTGTTACCCTCTATATCTCTAACTCCCTAGTGCAAAAACACTGAACCAGAATTATCAATCAATAAAATATTGTTTTAATGGGGATATTTTTAATTAATAAATCTGGTGCAGTAATTTGCCCCACTTTGAAGTCAGGAGACGTTTGATAAATTACCCCTACTAATGCAAATACAGTACATGCAAGATGAACTTGCCTTGAAACATTACAGTACAGACTACAGAAAATAGTAACAACCGGTGCAGAGGTTAATTGTATCCTTATAATATAATAAGTGCGCCGCAGGATGACTCCAATGAGTAAAGTATATTATCAGCATCCCATAACAAGGACTAAGGAACTAGTACATACAGTAGTGCTAACTAGCACATATATATAAGTACATTATACAGTATATCCCATTTTACGATGACATAAAGCATGAATGAAAACTGAAATTGGAATAACTCACTCGGTGAATTCCATGGTTCTCTCTGTGAAGTCCACAGTGTGGGTTTTAGACGGCGTGCTTGAACTGCCCAAAGGGATAGGCAAACAACAAGGTAGAAAAAAGGCAGAACACTGCCAACAAATAGGAGGAGGCTTACTGTACATAGAAAAATAGAAAATATTTATTAGTTGATGGATCATAACAGACCCCTTAAGTATTGCCCGAAACACATAGGTGCATTTCTGCTATTTAAGGGGTCTGTTATGATCGATCAACTAATAAATATTTTCTTTTTTCCTATGAAAGCCTCCTCCTATTTTTTTGGCAGTGCTGTGTCTTTTTTCTACCTTGTTGTTTCACTACAGACAACAGAATATAAATTCTGTTAACTAAATTATATAGTGAATATCAGCAGTTACAATTGATGATCTTTCACATAAGTAGAATAATGCTATTGAGCATAAATATTGAACAATATCTTGCTGTTTTTGTTAAATACTGTACATGACATATGTTGTTCCAATTAAAATAGGCTTTGCCTATTATGACATAAAAGTGATGTGTTTTCTAACTCTTGCAATCATTATAATGCTATTGCTGTCAGAACACATACAAAGCATCTAATGAGGTGAAAAAATAATTATAAAAAAGATAATGTTTTCAAACAAGTTCACGTGATTGCTTTAAGTCTTTTTCTGAAAATATTATAAGCATATTTACTATAATGATAGCCAATGTCCTATCTGCAGTTTTAGCATTAGGGATTGTCTAATAAATATAGTATCAATAAAAGTAATAACAGATCAACCAATCAGTCGATTGGATTTTCTGCGCGCTAGTGACCCGTTTGGCACCATCACCATTTAATGAATATCCATTTACATTTCAAGAAACCATAAAAACTGGTATTATAGTAGTAAAATACTTTACCATTAAGCAGAACAGCAAATAAATAGGCAGCACTCACAGGTAAGTATCCAAAAAAAGTGTATTAGAACAGACACATACTATGGATACTTATCTGTGCGTGTTGCCTCTTTATTTGCTGTTCTGCTTAATGGTAAAGTACACTATATATAAACATATATGTATGTATATATGTATGTATGTATGTATATATATATATATACGACCTGTCTCCCTCCTGCCTTTTGCCTCCAAACTCCTTGAACGTCTTGTATTCTCTCGCTTGCTTCATTTTCTCAACACATATTCTCTCCTAGACTCTCTACAATCTGGCTTCCGCACTGCTCACTCCACGGAAACAGCCCTCACTAAAATAACGGATGACCTCCATGCTGCCAAAGACAGAGGTCATTACACTCTGTTCATATTACTCGACCTCTCTGCCATATTTGACACCGTGGACCACCCTCGTCTCCTTCACATTCTCCATACTCTTGGTATTCGTAACAAAGCTCTCTCCTGGATCTCCTCTTACCTCTCCCATCGTACTTTCAGTGTCTCTTCTGCTAACACCTCCTCCATTGATCTCTCTGTGGGGGTACCCCAGGGCTCTGTCCTGGGACCTCTTCTCTTTTCTCTGTACACACTCTCTCTAGGGGACCTAATAACATCTCTTGGGTTTAAATATCACCTCTATGCTGACGACACACAAATTTACTTTTCAATACCCGACCTTACACCTGATGTACAAACCAAAGTTTCTGAATGTCTCTCTGCTATATCATCCTGGATGGCCCTCCGCCGCCTTAAACTCAACATGGCAAAAACAGAGCTCCTCATACTTCCTCCCAAAACTGGTCCTACTACCTCCTTCCACATTACTGTTGAAAGTACGATCATTCACCCAGTAGCCCAAGCACGCTGCTTAGGGGTCACACTCGACGCATCTCTCACATTCTCCTCTCACATTCAGAACGTTTCTAAAACCTGTTGCTTTTTCCTCCGCAATATCACAAAGATACGCCAATTCCTCTTTTGCTCGACTGCTAAAACTCTGACTCAGGCCCTCATTCCCTCCCGTCTTGATTACTGTAACCTCCTGCTATCCGGTCTTCCTGCCTGTGACAGGGTGAATGAACATCACCAGCCATATGCCTGGAAAACCTATGTTTAGACTTGCAGTGCAGCAGTGACGAGGTTAAGTTGAGAAGGGCTGCTTAATTAGTCTGACCCCAGCTGCATAATCAAGGTGTTAAAACCCCAGGCTGAACACACATGCAAGAGAGCTGGTGAGTAGACAGGACTGAAAGTGCTGAAGAGATTACTGCTGTAAGGTCTGTGTTGCATAGTACATGTGTGATGAACTGTCTGTCTCCTACATACAAAGAGAAGCTGCCTTATTTTTGTTTTGTCTGCTAAAGAGAAGCTATTTTGTTCTGTCTGCTAAAAATAAGCTATTGTGTTTTTGTCTGCTGAAGAAGAAGCTATTTTCTTTTGTTTGCTGATGAGAAGCTATTTGTTTTTGGTGTGCTGTATGTTTTAAGGCTCAAATAAATAAGCCTTATCCAAAGAACCCGCATGTGTGGTTGCATGTACCCTGCAACATATGGTGTCAAGAAGTGCCGGGATTTTGAAAGGCCCCTGCAGTTAAAGGGCCACACACACAAGAATGAGAAAAATGGAAGAATTTTTAAAAGAGTTTCTGTGCGAGCAGACCAGACAGCAGGGACAGTTAATGCAGGAGAAGGCCCGGCTACAAGCAGAGACAGATGAAAGACTATTGCAGCAGCAAACCCAGCTCCTAACCCAGCAGCAGGCAGCACAGGAGTAGCGGATGGCCAAGCTGCTGACCCAATTCCAGGGGTCTGCCAGTCCAGAACTTGCAAACAAACCCTCGGTACTCCTGAGGGAAATGGCTCCGAACGAGGATCCAGAGGCTTTTTACTGACATTTGAAAGGGTTGCCGAAGCTCAGAGCTGGGCTGCAGATCGCTGGGCCACTGCTTTGGCCCCGCTCCTTATAGGAAAAGCCCAGGCCTCATTTCAGGGCCTCCCTGCAGATCAGGCAATGGACTACCGACAAGTAAAAGCCGCCATACTGGATCGCTTAGGTGTGACACCAGAGACCTACCGGCAGCAGTTCCGGAATATGAAGTACACCGCTAAGATGAGACCCCGGGTCCCCGCTCAGCAGTTATTGGACTTGTGTACGCGATGGATACAACCCGAGGAGTGCACTAAGGAGGCAATTCTTGAGCAGGTGGTTTTGGAACAATTCCTACAGATAATACCCCGTTCTGCACACTCGTGGGTAAAACGCCACGCTGCTGAAACCCTAGCTTTGGTGGTCCGACTCGTGGAGAACTTCCTTGGGGCTGAGGAGCAGGCGAGTGTCCTGGACTCGACGGATCCGACTCCACCGGCACTTGCGGATGCCCAAAGAGGGAGGTCGGATCAACGGGGAACCTACGGCCCGTCCACGCGCAACCGCCAAGTCCAACGGAAGGAGCAGTTAGTTGTTCCAGCAACGGCGAAGTCCAAATGCTGGTCCCCACTGAGACCCTCATCTACTTCCTGATGTCGGCTCGTCGAAAATGAGAGGAGCTTCCGAGGACGTTGCTCACGGGACCCACCGGGTGCCTGGTCTCCAGTGTCCGGTCCAGCAGAGCGCTATCCACGGCCCCCTCCTACAAGGGAACCCTCTCCATGTTCCGCCTGCAGAGAGCAAGGCTACTGGCATGTGGACTGTCCACGGATGGATTGTTCATTCGGCAGGACCGTCGCCTCGGCCTTTATGGGAGAAGACTACAGGCCCTGGCTACTTCCAGCCCAGGTTGGGGGAAAAAACGTCCAGGCCCTTGTAGATTTGGGCTCTGGGAAAACTCTGGTCTTCCAGGGACTGTTACCGCCTAATGTGTGTTCTTTTGACTCTCCATGGAGCATAGAATGTATACACGGCGATGTAAGACGGTATCCGACGGCCAAAATCCGGCTACAGGTAAAGAGTCAGGAGGCCTACCTCGAAGTAGGAGTCGCTCCTTGGCTCCCTGCCCCGTTGTGCTTGGCCGGGACTGGCCTTTCTTTTCAGACCTAATTGCCCCAGTCTCTCACGAGGAGCCTTATTCTGTGGCTCAGGAGAACCCTGGCAAACTGTTCCCCTTCTCGGCAGACCTTTTCCCCAGCCGACACCGGGTTCCAAAGACTCGGAAGCAAAGATGCTCCGACAAACAGGACTGGTTGCAGAAATCTGGGTCTCAAGGTGACCATTCTAGTAGCCAGAGGTCACAAGTGATGGCTGGGGATGGCCAGAGGGAGGGGGATATGGGCCCTGGAGATTTACCAGACCTATACCTCCCTGACTTTCGCCACAGGCAAAGGGAAGACCCAGTCCTTGCTAGACAGTATTACAAGGTGGTAAAAAGCCCGGACTTCAACAGGCCTTTTGTAGTGCAAACCGATGCATCAGAGATAGGGCTAGGGGAAGTGTTGTCACAACAGTTTGAGGGAGTGGAACATCCGAGCCTTTTTCTGAGTAGGAAATTGTTCCCGAGGGAAAAAAACTACTCAGTGATTGAGAAGGAGTGCCTCGCAGTAAAGTGGGCAATCGAGGATTTGAGGCATTACCTGGCAGGACCATTTTACTCTGGTGACGGACCATGCTCCATTAAAGTGGTTAAATAGCATGAAGGACTCCAATGCTAGATTGATCAGGTGGTATATGGCCCTCCAACCCTTCTCATTTGAGATTCAGCACAGGCCTGGAAAAGAAAATGCAAATGCTGACTTCTTTTCTAGAGAAGGGGTGGAGGATCGGGCTTCAGCCGTACGTGGTCCCAGCCACACACTAACAGGGGAGGAATGTGACAGGGTGAATGAACGTCACCAGCCATATGCCTGGAAAACCTATGTTTAGGCTTGCATTGCAGCAGTGATGAGGTTAAGTTGAGAAGGGCTGCTTAATTAGTCTGACCCCAGCTGCATAATCAAGGTGTTAAAACCCCAGGCTGAACACACATGCAAGAGTGCTGGTGAGTAGACAGGACTGAAAGTGCTGAAGAGATTACTGCTGTAAGGTCTGTGTTGCAAAGTACATGTGTGATGAACTGTCTGTCTCCTGCATACAAAGAGAAGCTGCCTTATTTTTGTTTTGTCTGCTAAAGAGAAGCTATTTTGTTCTGTCTGCTAAAAAGAAGCTATTTGTTTTTGGTGTGCTGTATGTTTTAAGGCTTAAATAAATAAGCCTTATCCAAAGAACCAGCGTGTGTGGTTGCATGTACCCTTCAACACTGCCTCTCACCTGTGTCCCCTACAATCTATCCTAAACGCTGCTGCCAGTATCACTCTACTCTTTCCTAAATCTGTCTCTGCGTCTCCCCTTCTGAAATCCCTCTCCTGGCTTCCGATCAAATCCCGTATCACACACTCAATTCTCCTCCTAACTTTTAAAGCTTTACACTCTTCGGCCCCTCCTTACATCTCAGCCCTAATTTCTCATTATGTACCATCACGACTCTTGCGTTCCTCTCAAGGATGTCTTCTTTCTACCCACTTTGTATCTAAAGCCCTCTCCTGCCTTAAACCTTTCTCACTTACTGCCCCGCACCTCTGGAATGCCCTTCCTCTCAATACCCAACTAGCACCCTCTCTATCCACCTTTAAGACCCACCTTAAGACACCCTTGCTTAAAGAAGCATATGAATAGCACTGTGGATAATACTGGAGACATGATACATATAGCTTGGCCCCCTGCAGATGCACTTACCAGAATTCCCTCCTACTGTCTCTGTACGTTCTCCATACCTACCAATTAGATAGTAGTCTCTTCGGAGCAGGGACTCCTTTTCCTTAATGTTACTTTTATGTCTGATGCACTTATTCCCATGATCTGTTATTTATGTTATCTGTTATTTATTTGATTACCACGTGTATTACTACTGTGAAGTGCTATGTACATTAATGGTGCTATATAAATAAAGACATACAATACAATATATATATATATATATATATATATCAGTCCAACAAGAAAGTCTCTTATCTGTTCTTGTAGCTTTAAGGGAAGGCCTCTCTGCTCTCCTGGGTCTGCACCCTTGTGTACTATGGAAATGTCTGTGTCCAGGTATAGAGGTCTTGTCGTCCTTGTCTTGCTGTTAGCATACAGTCCTTCCGTGTGCATCAAGACATCTTTTCCTCTGGTCATTCCAGTTGTGGGCTAAGGAAATCTCCTTCCTGTTTCTTAGATCAGGCTTTTTCTAACAGTCCTAATCAGCCAGTTGGAGTCTGGTTGATTGCCTGTGCAATTAACCAGCACACTGCTGGATTTAGAGACAGTTTTTCTCAACAGTGATAAGTCCCTGTTACAAGCACTTTCTTTTTTATAGCTACTTTTATAAAGGGGACATTTTTGCGTTCCCATGGGGTAGTCTTTGCTCTGTATCAAACCCAGGATTAGTTTTAGGATACAACTCTGGGAATACACCAAGGAGGTGTTCAATAAAAACTTTATCTCAGTTTTGCGCCTTTTATCAGATCTTTGTGGTCTATATAATTAAAATATGTTCCAAGTAATGCATATGTAGTCAAGACCCCCTCTTACCTCCTGGTCTGCGGGAGGAGGCTAGGGGGATAGCAGGTCGCCGGAGCTCCACGACGGCTCCATCAGCAGGGCGCCGCCATCTTCAAAGTCGCGCATGCGTGATACACGTCCCGCGCATGCGCAGTGTAACCGAGTGGCGACGGACATTGTTGGGCTCCGCAAGGAGGGACTACAAGTCCCAGCAGCCTCTAAGGCTGCTACCACATGGACAGCAGGAGCCAATAGGGCTCATTGGATCTCGACCAGCGATTGATACTTTTGGCGCACTCAGCAGGGACCACGCCAGTCGGAGCAGGGATGCAGAGGGGTAAGGTAGTGCTAGGGTGCAGGTGGCTCCCAGACTAGGCCAGATACCACCTTTAGGCCCCAGCTAGGCCCCGACTCACACCAGATTGTGGCTGCTACAGGGAAAGCCAATAGCTAGGGACATTTCCCCAGTAGCTGCCTATAGTTAGAGTATAGCAACGGTGATACGACACATGGTGATTGCGGCCTGTGGTCTGGGACCAGACCCCCTACATTTATAGACTCTCAAAGGTGAGACCCTCCAGCGGGAGTTCACCCCACATAGAGGTGGACGACGATGTCGCAGGATCAGCGGATCCCCGTTTGTCATTTGGTTGTACCCAGTGCTGGAGCACCTGGGCAGGTACCACACCAAGTGCACCAACGGTTCATGGGATAGCGCTATTTCACACACTTTCGAGTGGGCCCTGATATTGGGGAAGGACATCAGGGTATTGGTGCCTAGCGCCCAATGTATTTTGCGGACACTCCTCATGTGTACTAGGGTTGTGTGTGTGGGCTATATACTGTGGGGTACAGGTTGATTATCCTATGTCAGTAAAACCAGTTACAATATGCCCTGTGTTTGATTATTATTGGTATTGTTCCTGTGAGGGGCTTATCCTACTACTTTGGGATCCCTCTCAGGTGGAGGCGCTGCACCAAGGCGAATGAGAGATCACCCCAGGCTCCCAGTAGCGGAGGCTCAGGCCTTCTAGAAGCCAAACAGGTAACCTCAGTACTGGTAGTTCCTTTAGTGATGGGGAAAAGGGACTACACATATATGTTGTTGCACAATCAACATTCCAATCACACTGCGAACACACACAAACAAAATTACATCATTTTAAACACGCTGCAGATAAAATGTAACTGAAACTGTTCCTTGTTTAAATTTCTGATTGCGGGCAGTCATTAACTGAGACTATTCTCTGAAATAAGGGATTTCTGCAATATTGCCCAGAGCACCTATACTTCAATACAAATGTCATCATCTTTCTCATATAACCTGTCACTTGAACTGTAGCCTATTATGTCAGCATAATTGCACTGAGATGGTTATGAGTCATCTGGCACTTTACAGATTTTCAGACAGCTAATAACTTTTCTCTCAGAAATTGGATTGGGCTAAAAGTTGGCAGTTTTGCTTGGGTCTTTCAGTATAATATTTTGATGAAACCCAGATCAGTAGATTTTGATAAAGAATCCAATGTGGCAAAGTGTTAAAAGAAAAATACTTCCTCTTGCAAAAAAGACCAGCTGAATATTATTATTTATAAAATGTTTTACCAGGAAGTAATAGATTGAGAGTTACCTCTCGTTTTCAAGTATGTCCTGGGCATAGTTAATATGACAAATAATACATGGTTACAGATACAGTTACATAAATGAACAGGGTATACATTATATACAATACATTGCATGCACAGTTAGAGAAGATGTATAATATAGGCTTATGTAACAGTTACAGACCAGATTCAAATGTGAGACAGCCTTAGTTTTGAAAGAACTTAAACTCCGGTAGGTTGTTCCAGTTTTGGGGTGCACAGTAAGAGAAGGAGGAGCGGCCGGATACTTTGTTGAGCCTTGGGACCATGAACAGTCTTTTGGAGTCAGATCTCAGATGATAAGTATATAGGAATATATTTCCCTTAACATTTTTCAAAAACAAATCGTTTCTTGCAGAACAGCCTTCTAACGGCCTTCTAACAGCAACCTTAAAACGTCAAGATATTTAACCCAAAAATCAGGTTTTGCTCATGTGCAAAATAGTCCATTGTGCTCTGCAGTGAATATTTTGAATTTCTGTGCAAGTGGTTTCTTAATATAAATGCATATGATAGACAAGTCTCTTATACACCAATAACATGCATGATTTTCCTGCAGCCTCCATAGAGCTCCTAAACGTAATCTGTTCCTCCCTCTTTAAAATGCTATCCATGGCCATGGATTTTTTTTTAGGAAATGTTATTATGCATTAGTAACAAGTAACAAGCACCTCTGGTGCATTGCAGCAAGACACACACAAAGCGCCAGCGGGAGCTGCCACCATTGTAAATGTATTACATGCATGTGTAAAAAGTAGCGGAGCAAATGCGCTATTGCACTTGCTGGCACACACCAGAGAGTGCAATAATGCCTGCTACATCTGTACGAGGGTAGTGGAGGCAGGAAGGGCCGCTTCCCACACAGCCCCTCCAATGCATCAATATGTCCGCCTTCCCTGTTTGTATTCAATGTTTTAGCATGTTGCTATTTCAATTCATTAATATATATATATATATATATATATATATATATATATACAAATGTAAATACAACTGTATGCTCATCTGCATTTCTTAGGCAGGTCTGCAACCCCGCCTTTCCCCATTATCACCCAGCACACAGCACTTCCACTGCAGCAAGGGATTCTGGGAAATGACATGCAAATGAGCACACAGTGCCAATTTTTGCTTCAAAAACCATTTTTAACATGGCTTAAGCTTGCTGCATGGTCACAGCTTTGAGCACAGATCTCTTGTACTGTATATGAAGGGGGAAATATTATATGCCATGTTGGGTATTCTTGTTATGGATTATTATCCCAGCTGTCAGCGCAGGTTGGCCTGCCAGGCTAGGAGAGCTCAAGAGATGTAAGGGAATACCGGGATAAGATTGAACCCTCATTGGGGCTGCTGGAAGGATTCTGGTATCCCATATACTGTATGGGTAGCAGCGAGACTCACGAGCCACCGCAATGATATTGAGCTCTGAACTACCTGTACTGTCAGGCTGCCTGGCTGGGGGTGTGGAAAGTTTGGAAATTGAAGATTTCAATAAAGCTGTGGCCTTGTTCCCCATGTAAAGTGCCTGTCATATTCTTTTTGGGTGGGGAATAGTGGACTGTTAACATGCCATGATCATTAAGAACAAAATAAATAAGGAAACATTGTGCCTGAAATTCCAATTTGTCCATCAACTCCATCCATTCTGTTTATCACAGATTTATTTAATAGAATCCGGTACTTTTTGGAATTTATAGCACTACAAATATCTTTCATGATTCAAGAACAATCTCTGTGATAAGCTTTAATATAGGCTGTAATTAAAGGATTATATTTTTTTCTTTATTTGTAAATTGATGTAATCTGAGGTGTACTTGTAACATTCCATTACTGTAGCTTTTATGATTTTGGTATAGCCATACAATACACTGCCATAGTTTGTCTACTAGAACAAAGATAACCCCTTTTGCAATTAGTATACAGTATAGATTATCTCCAGAACAAACTTTTACTAAAATATTGATCTGGACATACAGTATATATAAGGAAACAGCATGCAGATCTAACATTTGAACAGCAGATCTTGGGCAATGAAGCAAAACAAATCAACCCTTAATTTTCTTCCAACAAACTGGATTAGTTTACATACACAGATGTTTTGTTTCAATATTTTAGACTTCATTAGCAGAAAAAGAACATACTTTATAGATGTATTAAAAGGATCTACAATGCAATGCTCTTTACTGGCACTTATTCAATCTTAGAGGCTTACCATTTTTCGTTATAGCAAATGTAGACTGAATGTTTTTTTTTCTTAATACATTTTTTTTTGTCCCACATATGATCAATTTTGTTCAAACATTACAACAATGTACTGTAAGGTGGTTAGTCACATTCAAAATAATATGAAAGGACATTTTTATTTACAATTTATGAACATACTCAAGGCCCGGTCGACAAAGCATTGCCATAATAAATAGGATGGATGCTTAAATGGTGAACTACTTATATCTTTGATTGTATTGACAACATTTTATAACAGACTTTTCAGTGGTTCCGTTTTATCGAATCTAGATAAAGAAGTTTATTGGTTTGATACACATGGGGCTCGATTTCAATGTTGGACGTCATCACAAAAATAGCAGTGGCAGTAATTTTAGTACTTTGCCATCACTATTGCTGGAATTGGGAGCCAATTTAGAGTTAGAGGCTACAGCGTTGTTAGCAGCTGGTCTTAAAATATGATAATGAGGTCTTAGATTAGCACCATTTGCTATGTGTTATTTTAACGCCTTTCTTAAGCATACACTTGATAATAATAATGTCAGCATAACGCTTGAGCTAATTTGCATCAGCACATGCCCTTAACAATGGGACTGACCTCAGTCTGCAACAACTGAGTACAAGAGAAGGTAAGGCACTCTTTGATAAAGCGCGGTTAGCCGTGCGAAACGCGTAAGAGTGAGTCTATGTTGCTTTTTATGCCATTAAAGCATTTGCAGTGATTTGAGTGGTCCCGGTCTGTTATCTTCCTCATTGGGCAGAAGCTCCGCCTTACCTTCTCTTGTATCCTGTTACCCGCTCCGGTAGGAGCACGCCGATGCTGCCAGACGTCCCCTCGCAGCAAACAGTGAGTTTTTCTTTGAGGATTTATGTTGGCTACTCATACAAGATCTACCTCGATCAAGGGGCTATTGGGTATGGCCAGACCACTGTGATTCTTTATGACTAAGTGTCTACGGGGGACATCAGGAACTGGCAGCTATAGTGATCGAGGATTTTTTTCTTATTTGGTTTAATACAGCTACACAATACCGGTATCCTCCGAGTAGCGCCACTAGGGGGCGTGGGGCTCCCTTCTCTTCTACAATTCTCAGCAACAACTGAGTGTAGCAGAAGGAAGCTCTGCAGTCAGTGGTTTGATCATTAAAGAGATAGCTGTTCTAATATATATTTTAGGCTTTATATCAGCCTGAATAGGCTCCAAAATTGAATTTATTGTGAGTTGTTAGTCGATATCCATGGAGTATCTTATCATCAGGCATGCCAATTACATTAACTCCAGGGTTTTGGTCTATTTGGAAGAATAGCAGGCATTGGCAGGTAGCGTCTTCGTATCGGTAGAGCAGCAATTGCAGCCATTGCTACAGACATTGTATGTTATACTGTAAGTGCTGGGTTCTTATATTGTAGTCTGATTAGCACCTGGACCCAAGCACAGTGTAGAAATAAAAAAGGGGAACTGTACAAGGGAGAGCAAAGAGAAGGGACAAGGGAGGGGAAAAAAGGGAAGGGAGTGAGGACAAATTACATTTGATAAGGGGGCAACATTCTGGGGATTGAGCCCCTTCTGGCCCGTTCCCACAGATCAAGAAGTCCATGGTACATCCCTTAATGCCCTCAAGTAAGACCTCCTTCTATACAAACAGACATTAAAGCTGTCCAAGCAATAACTGGAAACTCTCGCTAGTAAGTAAGGAATCAGGCAAGGTAATAGAAGTTCCAAAGAAGGCCTGAAACTTCAGTAACAGGAATCCTCAGTACAGTGGGTAACATTACGTGAGGCAGGAAAAGGATAGTTCTAACATGAATCGCGAAAAATCAATGTGTTCTGTAGGGAAGAACGCATTGATTTCGGTGATGTCTTTTAGTATAAAGGGAGGTCTTACTTGAGGGCTTTAAGAGAATTACCACAGAGTTTTTGATCTCTGGGAACGGGCTAGAAGAAGGGGCTCACTCACCGAAACGTTGCCCCACTTATATTTAATTTGTCCTCTCTCCCTTCCCTTCCATTTTTCCCCCTCCCTCGTCACTTCTCCTTTTTCTCCCTTGTACAGTTCCCCTTTTTTATTTGTGTACTCTGCTTGTACCTGTCCATGATCGGACTTGCATCTGTTTTCATTATGCTAATTGTGTACATGCATTGTGCCTACACTGATCAATTACCTATTTATTGAATTATCTATCAATTTTCTATTATTAAAAACTCATTTGCATGTACATATTGAGTGTTGGGAACCCAGTTGGGTTTTGTGTGGGTACTTTTGAGGGTCTTAGGGTCCCTCTTCTGTTCCCATTGCACCACCACCTTTCCTTATATATTTTCACATTGTGCTCTCTATACTTTTTGTATAGTATTGTCTCAGTTTATGAATAATGTAACTGGAGGTGTGATGCAGTGAGTAAGTTAATAACAAATTATTCAACTTGTACATGATTTATTCTTTGTCATAGACACAAACACAATCACTTTGCTCAGGAGGGACAGTGAAAAAAGATGCTCACGACTCACCTCAGGAACATTTAATTAAATTAGCTCTTAAATGTTTTAAATAATATCTTCCGTTTTGCTTTTTTTCTAGTAATAGAATTACAAAAAGTTGTGTGACACGCTCTCATCTCACCATTTTAATGTATTTAATGTACGTTCAATGTGTTCTCAAAAGTTTGTTAGAAATCTTGGTACCATAAAATCCAATTACTGTATTTGTTTTACTCAAAAGTTTAGTTTCATTTTAAGTAGACATCATTAAATTAGCAACTTTAGAAAAAAAAAAAATTTGACCCATATTTTTCTGTAGGATTCACTTTTACCATCTCATGTTCATTGGCACGTTATATTGTTAATTCTTTAGATCTTTCATATATAATTTGATGTTCTTCTATAGCATTTTTGTTTTGTTATGGTATTGTGATCAACATTTTCAAAACTATTTTCACTCCAGAGATTTGCATGTTAAACTGTGTGAGGGATTTACTGAGGTACAGTATTTGTATTAAACTGGGCATGGCCTACTGACTCAGCTGGCAGAGGCCCACTAAAAAAGGTGGGGGGAAGGAACTCAATAAAGGACTTTTTCTGGTCACATCTTTATTCTTCGAAGGAGACTTTCAAAGAGATACCCCCTCACCAGAACTGTACTCCTCATTGCAGGAGACTAGAATGACAAATTGGAAGTGGTTAACTGCTCCAAAAGAGGATTACAACTTAAAAGACTGCCTTCTCTGTCTTCATTTTACAACTCTGCAATCACACATCCACAGTATTCTGAATTGCAGGACACTTTCAGATTGTGCTAATTTGATTATCATAAGAAAGAGACACAAAATAGCACAATTTTAACACTTTGTTTAAAAATTTTATGGACATGTGGGCTTACTTTTGCACTGAAACAACTTAATGCTGTATTCAAATCAGTTTTAGAGAGTTGTCTATAACATCTTATTTAATAATATGGCTATATAATGGAGAGGAAAAAAAAATGAGTGGCTGTTCACCAACCACTGCTATCCATAGGATGGGGACAGACACAAAACAACTACTTATTTAAAGTATTTTGGGGACAAGTCAATACGGACGATCAGAACTTGTTTCCATGTTAAATGCCCTTCAAGTCAATAGCAGTTAAAGCAGCAATTCCCACAGAAGCCTCTATCAGTGGAACTCATATAATGTTAGCTTCTGGCCCCATGAGCATGTCCTGTTAAAAAAACATTTTTTACGTTTAAGAAAAACATAATTTTTACATCTCTAGTGTCTAAGGTTACCATGGTTACCTTTAAACAAACTGGGCTCTGGGGAGAGTTCCAAGTGAAGTGAAATAAATTGTGATTTATTCGCATGAAAAGGCAAACACACAGTGAAACACAAAATTCATGAGAAAGACACACTTAATGGGTGTCTGGGCTACACAACCAGACTTTCCTAGTTTAAATGAACGAAAAAACAAAGTTTATAGTTGACCGGGAATCAGCCAGGAGTATGCACAAGCTTGCCATTGCTGCCATTTGGTATTCAGAAGCCACCTGCTGGTTTAGGCTCGTCACAGTCTGGGAAAGCAAATGATAGTCCCGAGGACTTCCATTCATCCCAGGACATAGGTACTCAAGCCTAAACCTCCTGCCCAAATGTTCTTCAGACCTCTGGCATACTCTGTGGCTTTCATGTCCGATGTCTGAGTAGACACGCTGGCACCAAGCTGGTAGCCCAGTGACTCACCCAGAACATTGGTCCGGAAAGACCCAGCTCAAGCATATATGTATTTTAAACACACTGTTCAATAAAATATACATTTTATACTTTCCTAAGTCTTCTGGTTATGGGGAATAGAATAAGAAGTTGCACTTTATTTCTTACTAGCCATATTCCCCACACACTATAACTAGACAGCCTTTAAAACTCCTCACAACCTTATATATGATTGGAGCACCCCCAGAACCCCTATACCTGGTTCTGGGTGACCTGGGCATTAACTGGGCATCCCCCTTAACCTAGGGACCCCTTGACCATTCCAGGGATACCTCACATCCCTATGCCCCATTTACCTTTCTGGTCTGTGCTGAAGCATGGAATCCTAGAGGTGGGTAGCGCAAGCGTTTTCAAGGGGAGATTTTGCCGGAGCAATGTGCCTATATGTATCCGGGAATCCGACCTGATTCCCATGTACATGTTTGGGGTATCCAGCAACTCTGGACCCCGAATAGCTAGGCACATTCTGAAAACACTCTCCATAAAACCCCCCTTGAAACTCATAGCCCTTGATCTCTGCTTGCTGGCCCTCCTGCAAAGGTAAAAACACATACATTTTTTATTGTAGCGTAATTATTCACCATGCATATACAATCACTGGGCTCAAGAGCTGACACTCCTGAACCCCAAAACATGGATCAGAGGTAACCAAACAGGCTTACCCTTTATTAGTGAGTCTGGTTGCCCCCTCACTGTCACACTCCAGAATAGAGCATTGGATTAAATAAATAAAAAAGATTTGGAAATAGACAACGTGGGCTCGAGCTCCAGTATCCAGTATTGCAGCTTAGTGAATTCTGGCCTTTGACCACTGGATCGCTCTGTGTTTATCTCTGGAAAGAGCTTCACAAATATAGTGTGGGCCAAAATGTATAGTAGATAAACGGCTACAATGGGGGGAAGGGGGTTCAGAATGCTCTGTTAAAAGGATATTGGAGCTTGAGCTGCATTAATTGCCCTTCAAGGTCAATGGTTTTTAAGGTTGCTTGAGCTCTTATCAGCTTCATGACCCCCCCCCCCCAAAGTTTTTATTGTATAATTTTAGACTTTCTACACTATACCTGCAACAACATGTTACAATTCACAGTAGAGGGAGACCTTACTATAATATGTGGTCTGGATTAGAGATGGGCGAACCAGTCTAAATCCGTTTCCCAATTTTTCTAAATTTTCCATTCAAAATCTATTCTGTGGTGTAAAATTCTCTGACGGATTGTTACAGTTTCAATCCGCGTAGATGAATCCAAAACCGCCATTAGATTGAATCCGCTGGTAGATTTTAATAATACATCCGGGGATTCCACAATCCGCTGACGGATTTTAAGAAACCAATTAGCGGATTCTATAATCCGTGTGCGGATTGTTGAATTCATAGATGAGATTCTTAAAATCTGTCAATGGATTGTAGAATCTGCACATGGATTGTTGATATAAAAAATAAAATCTACAAAAAGGTGAATAACCATTTTTGAGACTGATCCGCAGAAATCTGCAGACCAAAGGAACCGGCCCATCCGAGGCGGATCCAAATCCTAGTCAGGATTACATATGTGAACGATTCATCAGATTACAATGTCCTGTTTAACCACACTGTAGAATTATTGTAGGATATACAAACTCACTTAAAATTTTGCACAGGGCAATTGCATCATTGAGAATTTGAAGTTAGTTGTGTACATTTAGGTGTCCACATTATGTTAGCATTATAAATAACACTGGTTATGTTAAATATTTGTTTACCGGTAAAATAAATTATGAGATGATACACTGTTTCGGTAAATATCTTTTAATAGGGTATTTACAGTATTAGTGGGTAAGATTGATCTTTGATATGTCACAAAGATCAGGATGCATGTAGGATTCTTTTATTTTTTGTATTCCTTGTATTATTAGTTTGCCCATTGCATTGTTGTGTGAATTATTCGTTAGTATGAAAAATATACACATTGCATAGCCAGTTAACCAACCCCACACTGATGAGACCCATTAAGGTCGAAACGGCTGTCTGTGGGTGGGTTTTCTGTCTATGCATCTTAACCTTGGCTGTGCTCAAAGCTGTGACCATGCAGCAAGCTTAAGCCTATAGGGAACCATGTTAAAAATGGTTTTGAAGCAAAAGGTGACACTGTGTGTCCATTTGCATGTCATTTCCCAGAATCCCTTGCTGCAGTGGAAGTGCTGTGTGCTGGGTGATAATGGTGAAAGGCGGGGTTGCAGACCTGTCTAAGACATGCAAATGAGCATACAGTAATATTTCCATTATATATATACTTAGTTAAGTTATGGTAAGTAAAAAAGTGACAAAAACCCTCCACAGCAAAGAATATAGCAAATGGAAATATAACTGTATGCTTATTTGCATGTCTTAGGCAGGTCTGCAACCCCGCCTTTCGCCATTATCACCCAGCACTTCCACTGCAGCAAGGGATTCTGGGAAATGACATGCAAAGGCGGGGTTTCAGACCTGCCTAAGACATGCAAATAATCATACAGTTATATTTCCATTGCGGACGAAACGCATAGGGCTGACGTCATTAGACTCTCGCGGTGCTTCCGCAATACTACTTGAGAGACTTTCACTGAACTTTTGGGTGCCTGGTTATTGCCTGCCGTGTGGCGAAGGTCCCCATTGTGGATCATGGTCCGTGCTATACCAGGGAGCACAGGCTTCAAATCGTGTATCTGTTTATACTTTGCCGTTGGGAGGGTGACCCCGCTGTGGATCCTGGGATGTGCTAGTATCAGCAAGCACAAGCTCAATTTGTGTGAGAGACGCTATCTGCCTAGTGTGGTCAGAGTGAGTTGGGTCTGCCCCTTTATCCATCACCGGCTGTTAAACTCAGGCTCCCAAAGATACCTTTATGTGAACATTTATTTTATATTTCTTGTAAGTGTGCATTGCCCTTAATTTCTACCTCAATAAATTTAACATCTTCCTTACTGTGAAGATAATGCACTAGGGGGTGTGCTTTTTCTTTTTTTCTCATTTCAGTTTGTAGAAGTGATTCTTCCTTTGGACTCGGCTGCCCCCCGTTATAACTTTTTGGCTAGAAGGTTCTCCCCTTCTTGAAGATTGGATCAAGTATATTCATGGACTAGTTGGTTTGCATATTTGGCCAATTAATTCAGTATTGTATTTTTATTACTTGGTCTTATTTGAAGTTTGAGGACGTTTTTGTTTATGTTACTTGCGCTGTTGTGTTGTGTTTTAATATATATATACTATTTATTTACAGTAAATATGAGCTGTTGCACAGGTTCAGATAAAAATAGCCTTTTCCTTTGGAAATGGCACATTGCATAAAGAGTTAATTTTCATTATATATCTAAATTAATATTCATTCTGTTTATATGCTTCCTTGCTTGCGTATAATATTTAAAATGTTTGCAACTGAAATAAATAGATTATCGTATTCCATATTAGCTTTTGAAGAATAAAATGATAATATATTCAATTCAGTTGCAAGATTTCTCCCAATTTTTATAGACTGTTACAGTATGTGTTGAAAATTATGCATTTTGAATTATGTATTAAATCATTACATTTGCTCTGAAAAATGTAAAATTTGTGACTGTTTTGCTGGAAGCAGGTAGAAGTAAAACAATAAATGCAAAAATATTTACACATTCAAACAACTATAAAGCAGCTATAAGCTCGAGGGTACTATGTGAATATAAAACTGCCCATAGTGTGTAAGGTGTCCCATCTGACTTTTTCCGAATGCCACGCGCTTCGCCGCGTTCATGCGGTGTTCGTACCGTATTCATGTCGCAATCATGCCGGCGTCCAATGCGCTTGATCTGTTTAATGAGAATGTTTCGGATTTAATTGGTTGCAATTCTTCACGTATCCACCAGGTGGCAGATATTCATGAATTGTAATGTGCATATTTAATATGGTCAGCAATTTGTTCAGCAGATGATAAGATGGTCACAGTTGGTCAAATTTATCAATATTTTATCGAAAATTATGACTTTTACAGATTTTCACCAGATGCTCTGGGGTGGAAGCGCGCGATAAGGAAAAAGTTATGTATCGATCCGCGTTTTTTTCGTATTGCTCCTGCACTCGGAGTTCTAGGAGGAGGGTATTGGTGTGTTGCCCCTGAATTTTCCAGTACCTTTGTAAAACCAACTAGGAATCGTAAGTCCCAGGCAAGTAATACGCCAGCGCCAGCACCGGCTTCCAGTAACGGTCCGACCGTCTGTGAAAACCTGCTGACCGGCAACCCTTGCTATCAGCCCCCGCCTGGATACCTGCAGCCTGAGCAGGATTTCACGTGCAGATACCAGCAAGCTTGCATGTACCAAAGCGATTTCCAGCTTCATCAGCTGGCAACTACAGGTCTAGCAGGCCTGCTGTCACCTGTTAACTACGTGTATAATCAAGACTACGGGACTGGCAGTGGCTCAGCGCCAACTGATTGGCAAAGTCTATGGTGAGTACGGCTGCCGTATTTTATTATTTTCTGAAATATCAATATCAATGCACAGTAAAGCGATTCTCCTGTAATCATTCTCTTTGCTTATGGTTATTTACTGTAGTTCTTTTAGTAGTCACAATTCGCAAAACTTTAGTCCAGCAATATCATTGGCTGAGCAGCTTCTACAGTAGATTGGTGGACAGCTAGGCGCATGCGCATTGGAACCTTGTTGAAACGCATACTGTATGCGTCTCATCACATCTAGGCGCATGCGTATATGTGAACAAGAGACGCCCCCGAGAAAATAATGGTTGGGACTGACCGAGGGGACTGCGGGGACTGACTGTGGGAACTTCTTTAGGGGACTGACAACTAAACTAACCATTACAGTATTTACAGTATTTATTTTTCTTCCTCAGAAAAAGAAGCTTTGTCAGGCTGAGAACGGCAAATGGAGGGATTTCGATAGATAATATCGCTTTTTGTAACGATGCTTGCACACTGCTGAATCTGAATCAGTGCCATTTTTATTGATTATGATAGAATAACTGAGCTTTATTAGATACTTTTTACATACTGTACTGTATCATAAACCCCAAAAATAAAAAGTATGCATTTATTCTGTACATGTACAGTATTACAGTACAGTACTGTATGTGTGTTCTACTCTAATAATAATACAAATACGGAAAATGCGTTTTAATACTGTTTTGATGTACTGTAATGCGCAGTTAGTAAAAAAACAGTATATTTTAAAAAAGCAGCAATTTATTTTATTGGTATGTGCAGTAAGTACAAATACGTTAATGGTGTCCAATACAGTAAAAAAATTGATAGTATGAATACAATCTACAACAATCAACATTATATTTATTGGTGGAGTACTGTGAGTTAAAAAACATTAATGGTGTACTGCAATTAAAAACATACAGGTATATTTAAAAAAAACATTAGAATACAATTTTAAACAATGAACAAGTCAGAAATGAGTCAACATTTTAACAGAAAAGCAATCACGAAGGGAATTCGATCCCCAGCAGATTGTCCTTCCAGGGGCGATGCCTTGTATGCCGCAAAATGCCATTAATGGAGTCTCGCACGATTTTCATTAAAGGATCGGTAATTGAAAAATAGCGCCGCAATTCCTCCACAATAGTCTTTCTCAAATTTTGAGGAAGAGCCTTTTTCTCGCGATTCCCTTTGTAGTTCACATTGTGGGCCCACCCTCTTAGTACAACGAGTATGGCACGTGGTGCTTGAAAATTAACAAGGCATGCCTCTGGGGTATACGAGCACTTGCAAACCTATACTTCTCCCTGAGTGGCTGGGGCAGCTCGCGCAGGATGATGTCAGGCACCGTCTCAATGCAAGCGTATGTGGGTTGGATTCTGGGAGCTGGTGTTCTTCTGGGAGCGGGGGTGTGCTTGTGGCGGCGGGCAAGGGTAGGTTGTCTGGGAGGATGCTTTCCTCCTGTCTTGGTCTCCTTGTCAGTGTTGCCTCCTGGCGTGGTCTTGACGGGGTTGTCATGTCATCCTTGTCAACGGCATACATGAACACATATTCTTCTGATGGAGGGGGTGCACTTGGTGATGGAAGGTTGAAGGTCCCATTCATCCCATCTATGCCACCCTCCTGCTCCGGCGTCCGAGGTACAGGGGCATGAACTCCGAGCAAATGATGTATCCAAGCTATGTCAGTCTCTATCTTCTGCATCCGTTGATCCATCTTCTCCATCCATTGATCCATCTTCTCCATCCGTTGATCCATCTTCTCCATCCGTTGATCCATCTTCACCATCCGTTGATCCATATTTAGCATGGTCTCTAAAAGAAAATCTGTCTTTCCAGCATAGAGTTCCCAGGGATATCGACACGTAACCCATTCAGCATGCGGTCTAACGAGCTGGATCTTGTGCATGGGACATCATGTGGACATCTGCGTGGATGGGTGCATAAGAGGATGAGATGGGGGTTCCCTGGAGATAAGCGGCAGCATCGTTGAGGAGTGATGGAGGAGGTGTCCTGTTGATTTCCGGGAGAGAAGCGACAGAGTCGTCGAAGAGTGATGGAGAAGGTGCCCTGAGGATTTCCGGGAGAGAAGCGACAGAGTCGTCGAAGAGTGATGGAGAAGGTGTCCTCTGGGTTTCCGGGAGAGAAGCGGCAGTGAGGAGTGATGGAGAAGGTGTCCTCTGGGTTTCCAGGAGAGAAGCGGCAGCGGCGGCGAGGAGTGATGGAGAAGGTGTCCTCTGGGTTTCCAAGAGAAAAGCGGTAGCGGCGGCGCGGGCTGATGCAGAAGGTGACCATTTGTTTTGCTTTGAGTGTACATCACCGAATTTCTTCTTGACATAATAAGAATTCTTTAAAGCCTTGGAGTTGTCAGAAGGTTTTCTTTATTAGCCTTAGTCTTTCGCTTTTGCCTTGGCTTGGAAACGGCTGCCGCCTTTCGCTTTTTCTGCATGACAGGCTCGGCAGAGGCGAGTGGGTTCCTGCGTCCGTAGAATCGGGGTTGATCCATGGAAGCAGATGGCACAATGCAGTATCTGGACAAGGGCAAGCTCAGATACAGATCATCGAGTGGAAGGCTATGCAATGTGTGTCACCTTTTATGCATGGCACCGAGGTGCAGGTGTTAAAAGTGGGCGTATTCTAATGTGACTCATTAAAGTATAAATACACCATCCATTTGTGGATTCACTGCACATTGAATACACATCGACTAAACATCTAATATACATTCTTGTGCTTTTTTTCTTTCTACACGCAGCGATGCCTGTTAAAAAGATTTCTACGGATCTCAGCATGAGAATAAAGGAGATGTACACGAGAGGACAACGAATTGCGGATATTCAACGCCGGCTAAGTACTTCTGGCCTCGTTGTACCAGCAGCAACCGTGAGCTATCATGCTCACGGTAAGACCAAAAAAGTAAAGAGGACACCAACGGTAACTACCGCTTAAGTACTGTACTGTATCTATCTATTTTTATTGTTATCGCTGTATATTTATATAACTCTATTCTATACAGTATCTTTCTATTTTTATTGTTATCGCTGTATATTTATATAACTCTGTTCTACTGTATACAGTATCTTTCTATTGTTATCGCGGTATATTTATATAACTCTATTCTATACAGTATCTTTCTATTGTTATTGTTATCGCTGTATATTTATACAGTGTAACTATTCTATTAATATCTACTGTATATTTGGCCATACTGTAGGCCTGAGCATAAATGTAGCTGTACTTGTGGCCTACTGTAACGTATTGTTGTTTTTCCTTTCCTTGTAGAGACAACTGTTCTGGTTGACAGAATAAGTGAAGAGAATGATGAGAAGAGTGCCTTAAGGGTCAAAGACACTCTGCAGAAAAATCACAATCTAACCGTATCAGAGACCAGCATTAAGAAGATGAGACGCAGAATTGGAGGGAAATATGGACGTGTGAGGTTAGTACTGGACAGTACAGGAGGTGAAAAGTGTGGTTTAATAAACTGTACCTATAAAATTATTCCTTATCATTACAATGCGTACCCTATGATAAGAGACGTCAACAAGATAAAGAGAGTGGTCCAGGCACAGGCATGGATCGACAGTGGCGAAACTTTTCAGGATTGCATCTTTACTGACGAGTCTACTGTATCTCTGGAGAGATTTGCCACCTTTGCATTCCACAAAAAAGGACGCATATCTATGAAGCCACGTCCAAAACACCCAGTGAAGATGCATGTGTGGGGTGCCATCTCTAGGCGTGGACCAGGATGCATCGTCATCTTTGATGGTACAGTATAATAATGCACAAAGTCACATGCTGTAGCCTTAAGCCCTGTACTGTACTACAGTAGTGTGCATTATTTTGAGCACTTTTCTTTTCTTGTTACAGGAATCATGAATAAAGCTTTTTTCCAAGAGCAAATAGTGCCGGAGATTGTGGAATACATCACACGTGAATTCCCAGATGGTCACCGTTTCTACCAGGACAACGATTCGAAGCACACCGCATCAACTGCGCATATTCTTGCCTGCGGTTTCAACTGGGTGAAGACGCCAGCGGAGTAAGTACGGTAACCGTGCCTCATTTTTTCCCACTGTTTACTGTGTATCTCTTTAACTAATTCTCCTTTTTTTCCCCTCCAATGACAGATCGCCAGACTTCAATCCTATCGAAATGGTCTGGCATCAGCTGAAGGACCATATCCGAAAAGTGGTGAAACCCTCAAAAAAGGATGAGTTTGCGAATGGCATAATGAGTTTTTGGAACGACGTGCTCACCGTGGAACGCTGTAATAAATATATCGACCATATTGCGACTGTGTTGCCCATTGTGATAGAGCGTAATGGGCAAGCATCAGGAAGGTAGTATAGTACTGTATTGTAGTATGGTCAGTACAGGCACACCAAGTACAGCATGATACAGGTAAGTATGGCACAGATTGTTTTACAGTATACAGCATGCACTTTACTGCACTAATTTTTAATTTTTAGAGAGAGCTGGCTGCACTACCAATCTTGTTACAAAGTATTTTACAGTACAGTAGTTCCAGTAGATAGTAGTTTGACAGTGGTACACTACCGACACGCTTTATTACTCTGCGGCCAGATCCGCAAGCCGGGAGATTTCCCGGCTTGCTAGTGGCCGCCCCTCGGCGTGCCGCGCGTCATCGACGCGCGGTCACGCGTCTTCGGGAGCGTGCGCCCCCTGCACGCGCGTCCAGGGGCTCCCCGAGGGAGCCCTGGTGTCCCGCGATCGCGGGACAGCGGCAGGGGGTTCCGGGGGACCCGGCGGACCCGGCAGCGGTAGGGAGAGCGCCCCGATCGGAGGGCGCTCTTCCGCTGCTTCGGCGCGCGCCCGTCACTCTCGGGCGCGCGCCAGGCTACTGCTGCGGCCAAGAACGGGCAAATGCTCGAATAAACTTGGCCGCAGCAGTAACTGCATACAGTAGTCCAATATTGAGTAGTTTTATAGTACACAATGCAATTACAGTATATGGACTTACAGTAACTGCACTCATTTTTTCTTTCCTTTTCAGAGACAGCTGGCTGGACTACAAAAGGATGGGTGGGGGGAGGGGGGGTATCATGTGTAAATTGTGTGAATTGTGTGTATAGTGTATCTACAGTTATGATTTACACAACCCCCTTCCCCTCTCTCAATGAACTACAGAATGCAATGTGGCAATTACGAACAAGATAAAGACTAAAAATTTGTATTACTGTTTTTATTATTATAAATGTGCATTATTCATGATTATTTGTATTTTTCATTCTTCCATTATTATGCACCGGCCCTAAAATTTCAACTGACAGAAGAACTACAGTACACTACTGTACAGTACGTTTACAAAGAAGATAAACACTGAAAATGATTATTTGTATTTTTTATTCCTGATAAAATAAAATAAATATTTCATTACATTCACATTTTTTTTTCTTTGAACTTTAAATTCAGTGTGAATGTGTGTGTGGGGTGGGGGGGGGGGGTTCGTTCAAGATCACTCAAAGTCCTCCATATAATGTGGTATCAGAGCAGGCCTCAATATTTTGTCCTGCACTCTCCGGCCGTAAAGAGTGCACGCAACGTGATGACGCGATGTCGCGAGGTATGTCGCTGACGCGTTTCGTCGCAACAATTGCAACTTTATCAAACAGTACTGAACAGTAATGGCAGTGCTCTTATACTAGAGCACCTCGATCGTGATAGGTACATCAATTATAAAGGATTCCGCTTCTAAAGGGAACCAGAAATGTTTAGGGAATCCATTAATAATAATTTAAAAAATATAAACGATAACTCAAGCATAAACGCACTGTCATAAATATCTGCAAATGGCAATATCAACATCTATTACTACAAGCAAAGCCTAAATCACTACAAATATTAATATAAACAATATATAATAATTTAAAAATAATAATTACAAAATCTATATATAATGATTATTACTCAAAATCATAAAAAGGCTAAAACTGTGTTATAATGTTACAAATCTAATAAAAAGTCATATACAGTATATATAATCATACAATACATGTATAATATAACATAGTTCCATAATAATATCAAAACATCATACTATTATAATAATAATATCAACCCATTAATCTAATAATATCAGTGTGTGTTAACACACCCGTACACACTCCAGCACAAACATGGATATGTATGCGCAAAGAATGTATATTATAGTGTGCACGCAGACACAGATACCAAGTGCTGGTGATGTATAGCTAGACAGGATGTAAATGTAGCATAATAATAAGAGAAAGAAAAGGGGAATACAAGGGGGGGAAAAAAGGGGGGGGAAAGGGAATTGGGAAGAAGGGAAGGAAGGGGAGGGGGGGTGGAGAGGGGGGAAAGGGAAAGGGGGGGGAGGGGATAGGAAGGGGGTGGCGGGAAGGGAAAAAGAAGAAAGAACGATGGGAAATGGAGGGACAAGAAGAAAATGAGGAGGGGGAGGGAGGAAGAGGGGGAAAAAAAGGGGGGGGGGAAGGGATTTTCAGCAGTGGACTGGGGATGAATAAAAAGAGGGGGTGGGGATGTAATGATCACAGGTGAAACAGAGAGCACAAAACCAATCTACATGCTTAAACCAGAGTACTGATATCCAAACATTCATTTAGACCACCGGGGGTGAATGTCCCCAATCGGTGTATCCAAAAAGTATCCCTTCTACAAAGAGATTTAAAACAATCCCCTCCTAGAGCAATAGGAGGAATGTGCTCAATACCCATAATTATTAAGGATTTTGGATCCTTATGATGTACATGAGTGAAATGTTTGGGTAAACTGTGGTTAGTAACACCATTGATCACATTCCTCCTGTGCTCCAGGAATCTGGTACTCAGGGATCGAGTGGTGCGGCCTACATATTGGAGGCCGCAACCACATTGTAAAAGATAGACGACAAATGTACTCAGGCAACTGATGGTGCCCTTTACATTATATCGTCCTTTCTTATGAAGGGAGACGAACTCTGATTTTGTATTTAAATGCTTGCATGTGATGCAACGACCCCTGCCTCATCTATGATTTCCAGATTGGCCCACAGACATGGTATTGGCAGTCACACCTGTAGATTGCAATTTACTCAGAGCCAAAATATTTTTGATGTTTTTAGCCTTCCTATAAACATTAGGAATTTTCTCAGGAAGTATGCTACCCAAATGTGGATCACACTTTAAGATGCTCCAGTGGGTATTAAGGATACCCTGAATTGATCTGTGGGATTGGTTGAAGGTGGTGATAAACCGTGAAACCCATCTATATTTACTGATCCACTCCTAGGGGTGTTATAACAAGTATGTTTATTAATGGAGCACTCTCTAAGTAATGATGATCTTTCTAAAGACCTCACCCTATCGAAGAGTCACAGACAAGACCGGGATCATAGCCCTTCAACAAAAATTTATCACTTAAATCCTTGGATTGGCATATGAAGTCACTTTCCCTGGAACAGTTCCTTTTGAGACGATGAAACTGTCCCAGGGGAATGCTTTTGAGCCACTGTGCGTGATGGTTACTAGTAGCATGGACATAATTGTTCACTGCAACAGACTTGAAATGTGTGGAAGTGATGATATTACCTTCTGGATCTGAAGTTAAAACAAGATCCAGAAAAACCACAGATTTAGGACTAATGTCAAATGTAAATTTCAAGCCCATGTCATTGTGATTAAAAGAAGTCAGGACATCAGAAAAAATAGTGATATCACCCTCCCAAATAATAATAATATCATCGATGAACCGGCCATAGTATACGAGGCCCGCCCCCAGCCCCATATTTGGCCAAATAGATGTTTCCTCCCAATATCCCATAAAGAGATTGGCATAGCTGGGAGCAAACCTTGTACCCATGGCCGTTCCACAGATCTGTAAATAATACGAATCCTCAAAAGAAAAATAATTGTGAGTTAAAATAAACATAATACTTTCTAATAAAAAATTCTTGTGAATAATGGGAATAAAGGGATCCGTGCTCAGCCAGAAGTCAATGGCTTTGATTCCCCTGGAATGATCTATGGACGTGTACAATGATGACACGTCACATGTAGCCCATAAATAGCTGGGCTTCCATTTAATCTGGGAGATCGAGTCGATGACATGCAGCGTATCCCGAATATGTGACCTGAGCTGTGCTACAAAGGGTTGAAGGTAAAAATCAACATACTGGGATAGGCCAGACGTCATCGACTCGATCCCCGAAATAATAAGTCTTCCAGGGGGATCCGCCAGAGACTTGTGGACCTTGGGTAAATGATAAAATGTAGGAGTGCGGGGGTGATCAGAATAAAGAAATTTAAATTCGTGTTTTGTTAGAACACCATCTTCCAAAGCTGAAGTCAGGTATTGTTTAAACAACACCTGAAACCCTAGTGTGGGATCTTCTGGCAAGGGAGAGTAGGAGGCACAGTCACCCAGGAGTCAATGGGCCTCTAATAGATAAGCCGATCTATCCTTGATGACTATGCCCCCACCCTTGTCAGCTTGTCTAATAACGATGTCCCGATTATTCTTCAAATCACAAAGTGCATTCAATTCACCTTTTGATAGATTCTGATTGAATCTAAATGGTTTACTACACAGTGCCTCAAAATCTTTGAGTACTAAATTGTAGAACGCATTAATGTATCCTCCCTTCGATTGATAGGGAAAAAACAAAGACTTCGGCCTGAATGCGGAATGCATAATAGTTGCCTCCCCATCCATATCCAATGCTTGTGTTAAATACACAGAATTATCAAAATTATCAACAGCATTGTTGAAGGAACCCGGTGTTCCCTCCGACTCAATCAACAGGTCTGTGAGGGCCTCTAGGCAAGCCTCCTCCTGAGTACTATTAACAAATGTGGATCTTGCTAGTTTTTTATATCTATCTTGTATATTAAAATGGCGTTTAAGCGTAAGTTTTCGAATAAAACTATTAAGATCCACGAATAGTTGGAAGGCATTAGGGCCTGTAGTGGGTGCAAAGGAGAGTCCCTTTTCCAGAAGTAGTGCCTGATACATGGACAATTGAAATGTAGAAATATTAAATATCCCACTACTTTCTGGAAGGGTTAATTTTCTTCTGTTCTCCTTTTTTCTCTGGATTACTCTCCCGCTTCTAACTCCCCTGCCCCTCTTTTTCCTAATAGGACTGGTTTGTTGGGCATCCATAATGGATATGATTTCCCCTTTTCCTTCTCTTTCAAAGGTTTCTCCTGATGTGGAGTCCTGTCTAAAAAATGTGTGGATTTCAATGTATCCCTACACTCCTTTGGTCTAGCACCCTGACTGGCATCAGAGGGGGAGATGGATTCAATCACCCCAACAGTAGGGAGTGGCTCTACCTCTAAAACAGAGAATCTGTTCCCAGCGGCCTGATTACTACCTGTACCTTTAAGCAAGGTGTGTTGTTCCGGGCTATGTACCAGGCCACTGGAACCAGACCCTCCGGCTTCCCCAGATCTTGACTGATGCCTCTCATGGGTTCGCACCTGTGAATGGGAATGATATTTACCCTTTTTATTAAAATTCTTATAACTATTTGGTCGTTTCCAAATTCTCACTTTATCAGTGGCATAATCTTCTTTGTCACGACTCAGTTTACTTTGTTTCCTAGCTGTTAAATCCTGTTCAAAGTTTTTTACTCTTTTAATAGTTAAGTGATCCAGTTCTTTAAACGCTTGATTGTCTGAGTAAGGTAATAATAGAGCTTGAATAGACTCAATCTCAGATTCAAGTATCTTCACTTTCTTATCTCTATATTCTATCAAAAGTCTCATCAATGAGAATGAACAGGAGTCGAGTGTATTATTCCAACTATTTGTAAATTCTGTGTCAGTTTCAAAAGTCAGACTTTTAGTCACCCTTAAACCTCGTGGAATAATTTTCCTTTCCAGATAGTCTTGGAGTGAGTATGCGTCCCACCAATGGCGCATTTCCTCTTTCATTAAGTTTTCTAATTTGAAACATTGTTCCTTGATATTCAATTCAACATCTGTAGAGATATCGTCATCCTCAATAATTATTGGAGAGGAAATTAGCCCTGTTCTCCTAGTTTGTCTTTCTAGGGCTGTTTGCATCATTTTGAAAAATTAGTAAATATTATATTTAAGTGTAAATCACCTGTGTTAAACTTAAGGCTGCTACTTAGGGTTAGAGTGTAGTTACAGGAAAGGAGTGAAAAGTAGCGCCAATCGTGAACAATAATAAATATGAGATAATATCAAATAGATACAAATAACCTAAAAAATAATAAAATATATGTAACGGGTTTATCCCCCCCCCAATCTCACATTGGCCCGGGTACTCTTGATAACCAACTCCCATTACGTGTGTGTGATGGTGCACCTGTAGGCAACAGAACTCCTGAGTCTCCCGCTTGATGTTAGTAGGGGATTTTCAACAGACAGGTGGCTGAGGTAGTGGGTGCGAGTTCAACTTACATCATGTGCAGCGCCTTCACCTCATCAGGATCTATGCTTCCGCAGGGAGATGGTCCTGGTGAGGAACTCCTTCTCGGTGGTGCCATCCACTTGCGAGTAATTTCACACTCACACAGTGGGGGTATCTTTAAACAGGGCATCTTTATTGTTGACGGTGATGTGGCAGACTGCCACATGCAGCTGCCGGCTCTAGCCGCACATCCCTCCGTGCTGTCCCTTCGCCAGGTACGCCCTCCTGAATTGAAGTGGGGTTCCCACTTCTCCTAGGGAGACCCTCTCTGTGCCAGGTCCCTGGACACAGAGTGGCTAGACAGGCTGATTGGTCAACCTGGACCGCTAGTTACTTCAATAGGGTCACAAAGTGTTCCCACAATCCCTTATGCAGGCCATACAATTTCCTAACAGCTTTCCACAGCTGCCAGAACTCTCTGTAGAACACTTGTAGAACACACTAACTAACTGCCTTATATACTTAAGGAGGCAGGCGCATCCCTGATGTCACTATCCAGGGACTCAGAGCATACAGCCACTCCCATCATCACATCATCACTTTTCATAATAATGACAACACCCGCTCACCGACCAGCAGTAAGCAGCAAAGAATAAAGGCAGACCACTAGTTGCGGACCTAATAATAGTGACGAGGGTCTGGTTTCTTCACCTCCCGCCCCGCTGCATCATGAACAGTTACACTGTACTCTCGTGGTAACCCCCGCTCATTACAGTATACCACCTTGTGCATATACACACTGCGTCCTATCTTCCAGACCCGCATGAGTTGGGAAACCCTCTGCTCAGCCTGAACTCCTTTAATGGCTCCTCCCTTATTAACTATATAATATTCAATATCATTTCGGAGCCACCTCTCTCGGTTCTCCTCTATTTCCCTCATTAGAGGTTCGGGTACATACGGGTCTGTAGACATGTGATCTTTTATACTGGGCTGCGATAGCCCGTTCAGCTCGGCAAGTCCTGGTCAATCTACTCTGCCCAGCCGCTCCTGGCAACACCCAGGAAAGGGGCTCATCTGATTCTACCGGGTCATCCAACCCTTCTGATCCCTTTGGGGTAATAAGGCCTCCTTGTATGCAATCCCATCTTACCCTTAGGGCCCTAAGGTATGCCTCATCATCAAAATCTCCGGGAGCCCACCAGTGATCAACCACCCCCTCCCTTTCTAGCAGAAAATGGGTGCGGTCGAGCCAGGCGACATACCCCTCGTATAACGGTGCCCACCACCTAGTCTCCCTTACTTCCTCGGCGTTAGGCTCTAGTGGCTCCTCTTCATCATCAGGCCCGCTGAGGATACCCCTGAAGTACTCTCAGATCTCGCAACCCTTTCCTTGCGCTGCGACCAGTGGCCGCCCTCAATGCTCAGCGCACTATAGCTTTCGCTAATTATCGACCCTCGTCGAGAAATCCTCCCTCCACCCTCCGATCCATCATCAGAAGTTCCCTAGTCCAGGCTTCCAGTCCGTTCTGTGGTAGGACCCCGGGAATCCCCTGACACACCCAAACTAGAGGCAGACCCGAAGGAACAGGTGACAGGGACAGGGGTTTGAACTAGGGCCTTGGGGCTAACCCTGGGAATGGACGGGGTTGGGGGACGGGAATGGACGGTAGGTGCCGGCAGGGTCACAGCCTGCTCCTCCGCAACACCAGACTCACGTGCAAAACAATGTCCGCTCGATCCTTCGGTAGTGGGTCCTCTCATTCTCCGATTCGAGCGCCCACTCTGTCGGCTGTCCGTAGGGGATCGACTCTCACTGTTCGACTGTAGAGGCGCCACTGCCTCCCACTCGACACCACTCAGGTCGTCCGGAACTGCCTCGGGATCCGCACGTGCTGCGACGCCATCTTGGGTTGGGTCCCCAAGCGAGACCTCTTCCTCCACGAGGATATCCGGCAACGCCCTTCTGCTGCGCGGTCCAGCTTGACCCTGGTTCCGCTCTTCGCTCGCTTCCAACTCCGGGATCTGCAGTGAGCATGGAGTTAACCTGCTGCTCCACAGGGTCGGGGTAGATCGACCTCCTTCCGACCCACTAGTCACCACGGCAGTGGGACCCCGGCGATCGGGTTGTCGCGGCACTGGAGACACACGGCTTCGTGTCTCCACACCACGGGGAATGGCATCTCGCCACGGAATACCAGTAGCCTGGTATTCTTCTAGCAAGTCCTGTGCCTCTGCCAGCTGGGCACATTCCTCGTCCGAGGACTCCAGTTTACCATTCGGTCGGGGTATTCCGGTAGGGGACCGTCTATGGGCTCCTTTCCGGTCACCTTTGCGATGACTGGGCTTCTCCGGCTTGAGAACCCGGTCGGGTTCCGGCTCCACGAGATCTGCACTCTCCCTCCATATGGCACCTGGAAGCTCCGTTGCCGACATCGGGGTAGGATGTCTCATCCCTACAGTTTGTATCGGCACAAAAGTTGTCATGGGCCACATGTACTGTAGGCTACAGTGAGGGCATCGAGCCTCACTGCCCACGGCTCCACCAGGCAGTCTGCACTGCAGGCAGAGACAGACCACTGTCTCCACACCTTCCACTCGGATGATCAGGAAGCCTCCTGGAGCAGAGTAGGGGTGGGTTGATATTAAGTGACTCTGTTCCACTTTCTCCGCTTGCTCAGCCATGGTCACATGCAGCTGCCGGCTCTAGCCGCACATCCCTCCGTGCTGTCCCTTTGCCAGGTACGCCCTCCTGAATTGAAGTGGGGTTCCCTCTTCTCCTAGGGAGACCCTCTCTGTGCCAGGTCCCTGGACACAGAGTGGCTAGACAGGCTGATTGGTCAACCTGGACCGCTAGTTACTTCACAAGGGTCACAAAGTGTTCCCACAATCCCTTATGCAGGCCATACAATTTCCTAACAGCTTTCCACAGCTGCCAGAACTCTCTGTAGTACACTTGTAGAACACACTAACTAACTGTGTTGTGCCTTATATACTTCAGGAGGCAGGCGCATCCCTGATGTCACTATCCAGGGACTCAGAGCATACAGCCACTCCCCTCCATACATAGGGCACTTCACCATTGGATGAGGGAAAACCTCCATAACTACTGCTGGCATAACTGTTATTACCAGGACTTACTGCCAACAGAGAGGAAAGCAATATACCATTATTATGCATGGCTATATATATAATAATAATGCCAATCTAATATATTAATTACAAACTAGAATATACACTCTAATACAAAAAATGTGTACATATAAAAAATATATAAATAAATAGTCCGAGTGCAAATGTCCAAACCCTAAGGTAAGTCCTGATAGGTAACAACAGGATGATGTACAGGATCCACGGGGCCACAGCAGCTCTCAGATGGAAGAACCAATTCCAATGTGAAATCTATAAGAACAAAAAAACAGAGAGCGCACGCCCCATAGTGTAACACTGTAACATTTAATATGGGGAGGGAATGGTGGGGGGATTAAAAACACTCACAATATATAAATGATATTAAGGCAATTTGTGATATATAATCACCACCGAGGCAGGCAACATCTGATGACAGGTATGCAGTCCAACACCAACTGGAACAAGGCACCCGACAGCGTTCAAGATCACTCAAAGTCCTCCATATAATGTGGTATCAGAGCAGTCCTCGATATTTTGTCCTGCACTCTCCGGCCGTAAAGAGTGCACGCAACGTGATGACGCGATATCGCAAGGAACGTCCCTGATGCGTTTCGTCGCAACAATTGCAACTTTATCAAACAGTACTGAACAGTAATGGCAGTGCTCTTATACTAGAGTACTTCGATCGTGATAGGTACATCAATTATAAAGGATTCCGCCCCTAAAGGGAACCAGAAATGTTTAGGGAATCCATTAATAATAATTTAAAAAATATAAACGATAACTCAAGCAAAAACGCACTGTCATAAATGGAAACAAAAAAACAGCGCACAACGCAAATAGTGAAGTATGCAAACACAATTGTGTATTAAATAAGGAATAAATATACTGCATACATCAGATAGAATATAATGAGCATTTGGTGTAAAAACACTGGTTACCACTCGGCGACAGCTGGTGTGGAAGTCAGATGTTAGCTTCTCTCAGCAGGAATTGTATACAGCAACTACGGAGCAGGACTCTCATAGGATCTCTTCATCAAGCGGTCGGCGTCTCCACAGGGGGTTGCCCTCTAGAACAGCTGGGCTCCGCACTACGTAGTGATGCTCAGAGGGTCCACCGATAGTCCTGAATAGACTGGAGCAGCTCGTGAGGTTCCACAGTTAGAACTGCTGAACACGGGGGTGAGCCTGATGGCTGCAGGAGCAACCTCAGCGTGCACCGCTACCTCTCCATCACGGGACGCTGCGTGATGACGTCACCTTCTTAGCGACAGTATATCGATCGGCAGGAGTGTGTCAGAGTCTCTGAATGGCCCGAAATTTCACACAAAGGTGGTAGTGACTAAGGCAAAGCCAATAGATGCAGCCAATGAAAGTGGCAGATAGCATATAGACCATCAATAATCCAACGCGTTTCGTAGAACTAACTACTTCTTCTTCTATATGCTAGGATTCCCACCAGCAGCCAGGCTGGGAATTGAACCTGCGCTTCCTTTTCAATTCAGGAAAAGGTATGTATTCTGTTATTCCCTGCCTCCATTGCCTGCATCCCCCCTTGTGGTCTTTTCTTGCACCCCATTTGGCCCCGCTGGCATGTCCCCTGCAGACCCCCTGGCGTGTCCCGTGCGGTCCCCCATGTGGTTCCGCTGGTGTGTCCCATGCGGTTCCGCTAGCGTGTCCCGTGCGGTTCCGCTGGCGTGTCCCGTGCGGTTCCGCTGGCGTGTCCCGTGCGGTCCCCGGTACCTACACTTAAACATCTTAAACATTTTTGTGAGGGGGGGGGAGGAGATGGGGGTGCGAGTGCGGATGCGGCTTCCCGCTCCTCCGTCTTTTGGCAGGGCAATGCAGTCCTTTGCCACCCGACGTTCCCTCGCCCGGCGCAAGAGAAGTGTGCGGGGGGGAGCAGGGGCGGGTGGGAGCGGGATGACGGCATAGGGGGGAGCAGGGCAGTGGCGGTCGCGGCTGGTGCCCAGTGGGTACAGGGTGCAGCGGGGAGCTGCCTGCTCAGATTGCCTGCCTTCCCCCCCCACCCCTCATACAAAGCTGCATCATGTAGTGTGTGTGTGTGTGTGTCTGTGTGTGTGTGTGTAGGACACCCCCCGTCAGTCACCCAGTCACCCTCCCCTGTCACCCTCCCCTGTCACAGTCACCCTGTCACCCTACCCTGTCACAGTCACCCTGTCAACCTCCCCTGTCACACTCACCCTGTCACCCTCCCCTGTCACAGTCACCCTGTCACAGTCACCCTCCCCTGTCACAGTCACCCTGTCACAGTAATCTGTCACCCTCCCCTGTCACAGTCACAGTTACCCTCCCTGTCACAGTCACCCTCCCTGTCACAGTCACCCTCCCTGTCACAGTCACCCTGTCACAGTCACCCTGTCACCCTCCCCTGTCACAGTCACAGTCACACTGTCACAGTCACCCTGTCACAGTCACCCTGTCACCCTCCCCTGTCACAGTCACCTTGTCACCCTCCCCTGTCAGCCGCCCCTGTCACAGTCACCCTGTCACAGTCACCCTACCTTTCACAGTCACCCTCCCTGTCACAGTCACCCTGTCATCCTCCCCTGTCACAGTCACTCTGTCACCCTCCCTGTCACAGTCACCCTCCCTGTCACAGTCACCCTCCCTGTCACAGTCACCCTCCCTGTCACAGTAATCCTGTCACCCTTCAATGTCACTGTCACTCTGTCACCCTTCCCTGTCACAGTCACCTGTCACAGTCACCATCCCCTGTCACAGTCACCCTGTCATAGTCACCCTGTCACAGTCACCCTGTCACCCTCCCCTGTCACAGTCACCCTGTCACAGTCACCCTGTCACCCTCCCCTGTCACAGTCACCCTGTAACCCTTCCCTGTCACATTCACCCTCCCCTGTCACAGTCACCCTGTGTCACAGTCACCCTCCCCTGTCACAGACACCCTGTCACACACCCCTGTCACACACCCCTGTCACAGTCACCCTGTCACAGTCACCCTCCCTGTCACAGTCACCCTGTCACAGTCACCCTCCCTGTCACCCTGTCAGTCACCATCCCTGTGCCCCTGTCCACCTGTCAGTAACCCTCCCTGTCCCCCTGTCAGTCACCCTCCCTGTCACCCTGTGTAACCCTCCATCACAGTCACCCTCTCCCTGTCACCCACACTCTCTCTGTCTCTGCCTGTCGCTCTCTCTCTGTCTGTCGCTCTCTCTGTCTGTCGCTCTCTCTCTCTCTGTCTGTCTCTCTGTCTCTGTCTGGATATCTTATTTACCCTGGATATCTTAACTGTCCTATACCTACACCAAAATAACCTATACTGCTGTCTTCCAGATCCTTCTCTCGAGCTTCACACGGGAGACATCGGAAAAACCCCTAACCCAGAAGACAGGTAGGGAACACCTCCTGTCCAATGTATAACATTGAGGGAATGAGGGTACCCGGACATTGAGGGACTGCGGATCAGGTATGATCCCAGGTGGGATTGCTGCTTTAGATATTGTGAAGTGGGGATGTCCAGGGACTAGTTATGGGGTTCAGGAAACTAGTCATTCACATCTGGCTTTTTTTTCTAGTTCCGACATTTACACACACACACACGTAACTATGAAACAAGGACTAATTGTAGTAAAGTATAAATGTAATACAATAAACTGTGTTGTTCTTTCTAGGAATTTATTCAATTTCTTTTTTATAAAGCCGAGCTGGGGGCGGGGCTAATGGTGGGCTGGGGGCGGGGCTAAGTGGCGAGTAGATTTTTTGGTTCGGCGAGAGATCAAAGGATCAAAGGATTTGAAAAAGTCACTCCACGTGACGAAACGCGTCAGGACGTTTGCAGCGTCATTGCGTCATCACTGGGGACGGTGAATCGTGGCCGAATCGTGTCTCCAATGCTGCAGGAGGATATCAGCATTGTATACTCAATTGAGCTTGCTGTGTATGCTGGGACTTTCAAGCCAAGCACCCAGGTCTTCCCTGAACTGTGTGAGGACATTTGAGGACCCTGAGTTTCGCTGCCGGCAACTTACCAACCCGATGAGGCGGTGACTATCTGTGTTCACAACTGCCTATATATATGCTTTCCTTGTGAGTGAGCCTGTTTCCTGGAAACCCTTTATCCTTTGTCAATAAATGTCATAGATTTTATGCTATGGGCCGTGCGCTTTCTGTTCTTTTTGTTATATATATATATATATATATATATATATATATATATATATATTATTATAATATAACTATATATATATACAGTATAACAAGAAGAGAAAGTATCCCACCAAAAGCACTCAAATGCAGCTGTGATTTTGGGAGCTTTATGTATCTGATTCAAGTACTATGCTACTCTTTAGATCTGTCGCAGGCTTTAAAACGAGAGGTAACTTTCAACATATTACTTTGAGTAATAAAATGAGATCAATTAAGAAAATGTTTTTATCACACTTTGAAAAATATGTTTCACCTTTGACAAGATAAGTTAACTGTTTAAATGTGTAAACACAGAAAACATTATAATTCTGTGTATATTATATTATATATAATTATATATATATAATATAATAATCTCTCAAACTCTCTCACCATTCCCACAACCCACCCACACCATTTATATCCACTCCCACTCCACACACACCTTTTGTAAAGCACTGTATATACTGTGGGCGCTCCATTCATTTTATCACACTGATACACACACACACTCTTACATCACTTGCTTTCAGGAACCTTTTGACACCTCTAGCCATAAAACACATCCACACCGGGGAAGCACCAGCACAGATCACATTCCAAGACACTGTTGTTAAGTATACCTTTTTGCTTGTTCATTCATTGTAACATCGCCGGAAGAGATCAGTGTATCTCGAGCTCGCACAAATAAAAGCATTTCGTTAGCCACAGAACAGTATCATCTATTTTTTTTTGATTATTGAGCTCGCTAGCAACCGTACTGATACCTCTACATGGTGTATATCTATATATATATATATATATATTAATATATATATATATAGCAACTGTAAATTACTGTATGTTCATTTGCATGTCTTAGACGGTCTGCAACCCTGTCTTTCCCATTGTCACCAGCATACAGCACTTCCACTGCAGCAAGGGATTCTGGGAAATGACATGCAAATGAGCACTCAGTGCCACCTTTGTCTCAAGCTCGTATTACACAAGCCAATCCTCAAGCCAATGCATGCTGTTTTAAACACAGCTTTTAAACAGAGGCTGGGATGAGAGCAAAGCCATTAGACCTACTCACATCATGTTTCAACCTTGATGGGTACATCAGTGTGAGGTTGGTCTTAATGGCTAGCAGGTTTGAGACTAGACTAGTGTAATCACCACTGTCATTAAGGTTATGGTGGGTAAAAAAGTGACAAAAACCCTCCACAGTAAAGCATAAAGCAACTGTAAATATTACTGTATGTTCATTGCATGTCTTAGACGGTCTGCAACCCTGTCTTTCCCCATTGTCCCCCGCATACAGCACTTCCACTGCACAAGGGATTCTGGGAAATGACATGCAAATGAGCACTCAGTGCCACCTTTGTCTCAACGCGTATTCACAAGCCATCCTCAAGCCAATGCATGCTGTTTTAAAACACAGCTTTTAACACGAGGCTGGGATAGAATGCAAGCCATAGACCTACTCACATACATGTTTCAACCTTGATGGGTATCATCAGTGTGAGGCTGGTCTTAATGGCTAGCATTTTGAGACTAGACTAGGTATCACCACTGTCATTATGGTTATGGTGGGGTAAAAAAAGTGACAAAACCCTCCACAGTAAAGCTAAAGCAACTGTAAATATTACTGTTGTTCATTTGCATGTCTTAGACAGGTCGCAACCTGTCTTTCCCCATTGTCACCCAACATACAGCACTTCCCCACTGCAGCAAGTTCTGAAATGACATGCAAATGACATCAGTGCCATCTTTTGTCTCAAGCTCGTATTACACAAGCCAATGCATGCTGTTTTAAACACAGCTTTAAACAGAGGCTGGGATGATTGCAAAGCCTAGACCTACTCACATACATGTTTCAACCTTGATGGTATCATCAGCGTGGGCTGGTCTAATGGCAGCAGGTTTTGAGACTAGACTAGGTATCACCACTGTCATTAAGGTTATGGTGGTAAAAAAAGTGAAAAAACCCCTCCACAGTAACATAAAGCAACTGTAATATTACTGTATGTTCATTGCATGTCTTAGACAGGTCTGCAACCCGTCTTTCCCCATTGTCACCCAGCATACAGCACTTCCAGCATCCACTGCAGCAAGGGATTCTGGGAAATGACATGCAAATGAACATACATAATATTTACAGTTGCTTTATGCTTACTGTGAGGGGTTTTTGTCACTTTTTTTACCCACCATAACCTTAATGACAGTGGTGATTACCTAGTCTAGTCTCAACCTGCTAGCCATTAAGACCAGCCTCACACTGATGATACCCATCAAGGTTGAAACATGTATGTGAGTAGGTCTAATGGCTTTGCATCTCATCCCAGCCTCTGTTTAAAAGCTGTGTTTAAAACGCATCATTGGCTTGAGGATTGGCTTGTGTAATACGAGCTTGAGACAAAGGTGGCACTGAGTGCTCATTTGCATGTCATTTCCCAGAATCCCTTGCTCAGTGAAGTGCTGTATGCTGGGTGACAATGGGGAAAGACAGGGTTGCAGACCTGTCTAAGACATGCAAATGAACATACAGTAATATTTACAGTTGCTTTATGCTTCTGTGGAGGGTTTTGTCACTTTTTTTACCCCATAAACCTTAATGACAGTATATATATATAATATTTTTTTTTTTTTTTTTTTTTTTTTTTTTTTTTTTTTAAAGAAGAGAGTGCCAGCTCCATAAAATAACTGTAAATTAGGACACTTATTCAACAACATGGAGTAGTCATCAGGACCTATACTCAAATGGTGGGTAAAAAACACAATCATTTGAGACAATCTGTAACGCGTGAACGCCGGTAAATAGACGACAGGTAACCAGGAACGTGGGGTCAAATAATCATATGATAGAGGGTGTAAACCACCTGTTTGTGGGGTAACTTCTGATATCGGGCACATTGTACATTGCATTAACCAGCGGGGACAAGCATTGTGGTGCAGCTGGAACTGGCTCTATTGATCGGCAACTTGGTATTATGAGAGACCTACATTGACTATCCACCACTCTATCACATCTGGTTTATTTGACCCCACATTCCTGGCTAACTGTCTGTCTATTTACCGGCATCCACCTGCAGTTACAGATTGTCTTAAACGATTGTGTTTTTTTACCCACCATGTGAGTATAGGTCCTGATGACTACTCCTTTTTGAATAAAGTCTGCTAATTTTACAGTAATTATGCTAGGTGGACTGGCGCTTCTCTTCTTTGTTTTTTGTAGTTGTTTGAAGATCAGGAGATCACAGAAAAAGCTGACCTCCTCATACAGACTGTTCTCTGAACGCACTTATTCATCTGTTTCATCACGTGATTGGTTATTTATTTAAAAGTATTATTGTTGGTTTTGGTATTTCACTTTCACATTTAGTTTATTTATATACCCATAACACCATTCACATCACGCATTCACATCACACTCATTAGTGCTACGCTTTGTTGTGTGTTAGTTAATAAATATATATATATATATAATATATATATATATATATATATATATATTATATATATTAATAATATTTATATTATATAATATATATATAATGAGAATGAATAGAGAGCGCACACCCATAGTGTAAACGGTACATTTTAATCGCCTGGGAAAGGAGGGGAGGAAGGAAACATCACTCACAAGGGTAAGTTTAAAATAAGCAATTTGTGAATATATATCACCGCCAACCCGGTCAAATCTGTGTCTGAAGTCCACAATTCAAATCTCCCTCAGTAGTGTAGAAGGGCAGTGGTCTGCCGAGAAACCTGGAGGCACCTTTGAATATTCACAAAAAGTCTATTTGAAGTCCCAAAACAGTCTCCTACAGTATGGTGGGCCACAATTGTATTTCGCGCTCGATCCGGACTGAACGTGCGCATGCATGGTGACGTAGTGTCAGTGCGTGATCCCTGATGATGCTCCCTGATGCGTTTCACCGCACATGGGCGACATTCTTAAGGGTGATACATAGAAGGTGATTGGCTGCATATTTAAGCCCCAAGGGTTTGCCGAAGCCACTGTTTCTGCCAGTGGATGGTTTCTCTTGCAAAGGTTATTATTGAGCCTTAAAATACGCACACGAGGCCATGCGCGATGGTGAGGGGAATAGTTGCCTATCTAGTAGCTCCTACCCCCCCCAAAGCACTATTCAAAAAGGCAATTCAAACTCACATCATCATCTAAAATTCTCTGCTATCGACGTCGGAACACATAGCGTGGCCCCGCCATCCACAAAAAAGAAGAACACGGGATCACCGGAGAAGTATTAATAGAGCCGATCCACATCCAGAGATGGAGAGACAGAAATGGCGCCCGGCTCAGCACCAGAATCGGGGTCGGAACGCGAGGAGGACCTGGAGGAGATTCCAAAACAGCGGCCCGTACGGCGCTGGTGATTTCGACCGGCTATATCACGACATGAAATCGTATTTAGAGCCGAAATACAAGAACTTCGAAAGAGGTACAGGGCCTGGAGAAAAGAACCGGGGCCCTGGAGGACAAAATGTGGCGGTCTCCTCACCGTTAAAAAGTCTGAAAAGCGTTAGTCCCACCTGCAAAAACCAAATACAGAATTAGCCGAGCGCCAGGAGGATGCAGAGAACCGGGACCGACGGAGTAACCTCCGTATCCGCGCATACCAGAAGACATAACGGAGATAGAGAGTTCCCACAAGATGGATGGCGACTCTGCTCCTGACACCCCGGTGGCAGAAAACCATGCTAGATAGGTGCCATAGAGCCCATAAGGAACAGCCGCTGCGAATGCACAACCGAGGGATGTGATTGCGCGTTTGCATTACTTACTACCGCACCAGGCAGGCAATCTTCACAAAAGAGCCCGAGGGAAGAACCTGGAAGTTTGAGGGTTCTCCATACAACTCTTTCAGGATCTGTCCCCTGACCCTGGCCAAACGCCTGAAGTTACAACCCATCACCCCCCTCCTCATAGACAGAGCGATCCGCTATCGGTGGACCTTTCCGTTTGGACTACTAGTCATCAAGAACGGAAAGGCCACCTCAATGAAAAATCTAGAGGAGGGGGATGAATTCCTGTCGCTACTGGGGGTGCAACCGGAAAGCAGGAAGCCCCACGGAAAGAGGCAGAAACCCGGACAATGATTGGCAACAGGCCGCACATCCCGGAAGACCCGAGCTACCAACCAGAGTCGAGAAGGAGTGAACAAAGCATGTTCTGGTCAAGATAAAATGTCATTTTTTCTGTTTGGTTGCCTACAGTTAAGGCGCAAAGTTTGAATTAACAGACCGCTAGCACTCTGGGAGTGCCGAGCAGCAGAAGATAGCTTATACTGCCACACAACCCACCTATCTAATGAGGGACATGAACACTCTACCCCCAAGGTTTTCAGGCCAGACTGAAAAAAAAGAGCTGTACCTGCAATCTCGGCGATACTGGCTGCCCCGCAACCTGAAATAGCGCGTGGCACGCACCCTGGAAGATGGCGTCATCGCGACTCGTGCGGATGAAAGCTGCACGCCGAAGAAGAAGAGCCCAGCGCGGGAGACGTCCGCCTCCGTCGACATCCGGCTGCTAAAGACCAAAGACGCAAGGACGTCACCGGATATGGCCGCGCGTCCATCTTGGTAGAGGCGACCGGTTGGGGAAAAGAATTACGTCACTCGGAAGCGCCAGAACTGCAGCAAGACCCGGAAAGACAGCTATCCCCGGACAAACGCAGGGTCATAAGACCAACATAGCCCGGACACACAGCACCAGTACACCATAGGAGGTAGGGAGAGGGGAGAGTACCCAACGAAGATCAATAGGTCTCCGGTAGTACCGCACAGAGGGCATCAGCTCGGAAGGCAGTCAAAGGGGCGAATGACCACTAGACCCCTCACCAGAGGGAGGGCCAAGAGGGAAGAGTCCCTACAATGAAGGATAAAGGGAGGGGATTAAATACCCCAAGGCCCATAGGGTAAGGATGTGGAGAGATTACCAGAGGGCAGAGCAGAGAAATAGGAAGAGTTCCCCACATATGGATCACTCAAACAAAGCAGCCTGCGGTAATTGAGATGCTGGACGTCGCATGGCTACAAATGTTTGCCATAAACACTGATTAAAAAAACGTGGGGGAGGGGTGGTTGCCCTCTGCCATCGCCATGAGTCTCCTCATGGATACTTGGATTAAGGTTATGGTGGGTAAAAAAAGTGACAAAAACCCTCCACAGTAAAGCATAAAGCAACTGTAAATATTACTGTATGTTCATTTGCATGTCTTAGACAGGTCTGCAACCCTGTCTTTCCCCATTGTCACCCAGCATACAGCGCTTCCACTGCAGCAAGGGATTCTGGGAAATGACATGCAAATGAGCACTCAGTGCCACCTTTTGTCTCAAGCTCGTATTACACAAGCCAATCCTCAAGCCAATGCATGCTGTTTTAAACACAGCTTTTAGACAGAGGCTGGGATGAGATGCAAAGCCATTAGACCCACTCACATACATGTTTCAACCTTGATGGGTATCATCAGTGTGAGGTTGGTCTTAATGGCTAGCAGGTTTGAGACTAGACTAGGTAATCACCACTGTCATTAAGGTTATGGTGGGTAAACAAA
>WSYH01000343.1:153406-226705 GCA_036426205.1 Ascaphus truei
TTTTTTTTTTTTTTTTTTTTTTTTTTTTTTTAAAGAAGAGAAGTGCCAGCTCCATAAAATAATACTGTAAAATTAGGACACTTTATTCAAACATGGAGTAGTCATCAGGACCTATACTCAAATGGTGGGTAAAAAACACAATCATTTGAGACAATCTGTAACTGCAGTGAACGCCGGTAAATAGACAGACAGGTAACCAGGAACGTGGGGTCAAATAAATCAGATGATAGAGGTGGTAAACCACCTGTTTGTGGAGGTAACTTCTGATATCGGGGGCACATTGTACAGTGCATTACACAGCCGGTGGGAGCAGCATTGTGGTGCAGCTGGAACTGGCTCTATTGATAGGCAACTTTGGTGATTATGAGAGACCTACCATTGACTATCCACCACCTCTATCATCTGGTTTATTTGACCCCACGTTCCTGGCTAACTGTCTGTCTATTTACCGGCATCCACCTGCAGTTACAGATTGTCTTAAACGATTGTGTTTTTTACCCACCATGTGAGTATAGGTCCTGATGACTACTCCTTTTTGAATAAAGTCTGCTAATTTTACAGTAATTATGCTATGGAGCTGGCGCTTCTCTTCTTTTGTTTTTTGTAGTTGTTTGAGATCAGGCAGGATCACAGAAAGAAGCTTGACCTCCTCCATACAGACTGTTCTCTGAACTGCACTATTCATCTGTTTCATTCACGTGATTGGTTTGATTTTATTTAAAAGTATTATTGTTGGTTTTGGTATTTCACTTTCACATTTAGTTTATTTATAATACCCATAACACATCATTCACATCACGCATTCACATTCACACTCATTAGTGCTACGCTTTGTTTGTGTTAGTTAATATGTACAAAAAATAGAGATGGGAGAAAGTTCACATTCATTTACAATTTTACCTAACAAGACTTCTTAAAAATATTCTATCACACAGTTAATATAAATATCATTTTTTTTTTAATTACAACAAAATTAAGTGGGTATTAATTTCTGGTTTATTTTCACTCAGAATCCAAGGTAACCACACAATCTGAAAATCTGTGTAGGTGTCGTTATTAAGACTAACCAGTTTTTCCATGTAGCAAATCTGCCAGACTTTATTTTTAACTTTGGGAATTGAGGGAATAATTGTTTGTTTCCATACTGCCGCTAATTCGCGTCTTGCGGCTGAAGATATGTGGCACAGTAATTTATTTTCATGTCTCGTGAAGAGGTAATATGGTTTGTTTAAAAGAAATAACCAGGGATCCATTGGTAGGTCCAAACCGAAAAACCTTTGTGACCACATTTTGATTTCCAGCCAATAAGCTGCTATGAATGGGCACCCCCACCACATATGTATAAATGTGGCTTGTACTCCACATCCTTTCGGACATGTAGTTGGGTACTCTGGGATGAATTTAGCTATTCTCATGGGGGTTAAGTACCACCTCATCATAACAACTTTATAGGCATTTTCTCTGATTGTGATACACATTGATGATGTGGCAACTTTTTGAAAAATATCATTCCAGTCTTCCATGTCTAATACCTCCCCCAGGTCATCCTCCCATTGTAGCATATATTTCAGTTTTTGATTCATTTGTGGAGGAGGGCTAACAAAGTATCCATACAATTTAGATATCTGTCCAGATGTGTTACTATATGCTAGACAAAGTGACTCAAATCTAGTTAGCAATTTGGGGGGTCGGATTTTGTTATAAAAGGCTTTCAATTGAAGGTATTGGAGGAACTGATTGTTTGGGATAGCCTTTTCTTTGTGGAAATATTCAAATGGTCTGGGAAATCCTTCTGAACCTACATCTTTTAATCTTGTGATACCTGCTATTTTCCAGTCTATAAACCTATTACGGCCTATTCCTGGACCAAATTCTGGGTTATCATATAATGGTGTCATGTGTATTCCGTGTTGTAAGGAAGTGTCGATTTGCAACTGAGTTCCATAATTTGAGTGAGTGGGCTATAATTTGGCTGGATTTGAGTATTCCGGGCCTGTTTCTCATTGGGGACCATAGAAGATTATTTAATTTGACTGGGGCAACTAAATCAGTTTCCAATGATACCCAATGTCTGTGGACTGGATTAGAATGCCATAGTATTAGTTGGCTTGTTTGGGCTGCTTTGTAATAGGACATAAGGCATGGTAGTCCCAGCCCCCCTGTCTTGTTTGGTATATTTTAGATTTTTTACCAATTCTTGGTGTTTTATTTTTCCAGATAAATTTGTTTATATTAGACTGTAGAATTTCAATTTCCTCCAATACCAATGGAAGGGGTAGAGTTTGGAAAAGATACAGAAGACGGGGCAATATGTTCATTTTTATACTGTGTATTCTGCCTATCCATGATATAGCGTGGCCGGACCACTTCCCAATATCAGACTTAAGAGCTCTTAGGACCTTTGGATAATTCTCCCTATACAGAGAACTATAGTTTTTTGTGATAAATATCCCTAGGTATTTGATCGTATTCGGTTGCCATTTAAAATCAAAGTTTAAAGTAATCAATTTAATTTGATCTTTAGGCAGATTTATATTTAGTGCCTCAGATTTGTTACTATTGATTTTGAAACCTGAGATATCCTTAAAAGAAGACAGAGTAGAGTATAAATTTGGAAGTGAAGTTTGAGGTTTGGTTATTGTAAGGATCACATCATCTGCATAAAGTGCAATTTGTATATCTGACTCTTCACCTGAACTCCTGTTATATTTGGGTTGTTTCTTATGTTTGCAGCTAGTGGCTCCATACAGAGGGTTTTATCCAAGGGCAATCGAGCTACAGGACATAGTTGTCCCTAAAAGTCAAAACATTTACAGTAGGAAGGTGTACAGAACAGTCAGTCAGGCCTGCACAACTCCAGCCCTCGAGGGCCACAAACAGGCCCGGTTTTCAGGATAACCTATAAAACCGGGCCTGTTTGCGGCCCTCGGGGACTGGAATTGTGCAGGTCCTTTGTATAGTAAGTAAAAACATTTCTTTATTAATACAAGTTAAAACACGCAACATCTCCTTTATTAAAGTACAGCAAGTCAAAACATGTACAGCACAACAGTATGGTGTTATTAATTTTTTTTATTTATTCAGGAAATTTAAAACACGCAACATCTCTTTTATTAAAGTACAGCAAATCAAAGCATTTACAGAAACATTTACAAAAAATAAACAACAGTTGAACAGTCACGCAAATTCGATACCCGCCAGATTGTCCTTCCAGGGCCGATGCCTTGTATGGCGCAAAATGCCATTGATGGAGTCTCGAACGATTTTCATTAAAGGATCTGTTATTGAAAAATAGCGCCGCAATTCCTCCACAATAGTCCTTCTTAAATTTTCAGGAAGCACCCTTTTTTCGCGATTTCCTTCGTAGTTCACTTTGTAGACCCACCCGCAGTATACCAAGTGGGCCACGTGGTGCTTAAAAATTAACATGCCATACTTCTGGGGTACACCAGCACTCATCACCCTATACTTCTCCCTGAGTGCCGGTGGCAGCTCGCGCAGGATGATGTCGGGCACCGTATCGATCCAAGCGTATGTAGGTTGGGTTCTGTGAGCGGGTGTACTTCCTGTCTTGGTCGCTGTGTTGTCTCCTGGCGTGGTCTTGACGGGGTTATCATGTTATCCTCCTCCTCAACGGCATACATGTACACAAATTCTTCTGGTGGAGGGGTGCACTTGGTGTTGGAAGGCGGTCGAAGGTCCCATTCACCACATCCATGCCATCCTCCTGCTCCGGCGTCGGGGATACAGGGGCATGAACACCGAGCAAATTATGTATCCCCGCTATGTCAGTCTCTATCTTCTCCATCCGTTGATCCATCTTCTGCATCCGTTGATCCATATTTAGCATGGTCTCCAGAAGCAGATCTATCTTTACCAGCATTGTAGAGTTCCCGGGGATATCCACACTTAACCCATTCAGCATGCGGTCTAATGAGCTGGTTCTTGTGCATGGGGTGCTGTGGACATCTGGGTGGATAGTGCTACAGAGGATGAGATGGGGGTTCCATTGAGAGAAACGGCAGCGTTGTCGAAGAAGGATGGATGAGGTGACCTGTGGATTTCCGGGAGAGGAGAAGCGGCAGAGTCGTCTAAGCGTAATGGAGAAAGTGACCTGTGGATTTCAGGGGCACCAGCGGCAGCGTCGTCGAAGAGCAGTGTCGAAGATGGGCTGTGGGTTTCCGGTAGAGCTGCGGCAGCGTCGTGGACGAGTAGTGGAGAAGATGGGCTGTAGATTTCCGGTGGAGCGGCGGCAGAGTCGTCGAAGCATAAACGAGGAAGTGGCCTGCGGGTTCGATGGGTTGGCTGCCATTTGTTTTGCTTTGTGTGTTCATCACGGAATTTCTTCTTGACATAATGAGGCTTACGTCTATTAAAACCCTTAGCCTTTGGGGTCACCAGAAGGTTTTCTTTATTAGCCTTAGCCTATTGCTTTGGCCTTGGCTTGGAAACGGCTGCCGCCTTTCGCTTTATCTGCGTGACAGGCACGTCAGAGGCGAGTGGCTTCTTGCGTCCGTAGAATCGGGGTTGATCCATGGAAGCAGATGGCACAATGCAGTATCTGGACAAGGGCAAGTTCAGATACAGATCATCGAGTGGTGGGATATGCAAAGTGTGTAACCTTTTATGCATGGCGACGAGGTACAGGTGTTGAAAGTGGGCGTACTCTAATGTGAGTCATTAACGTATAAATACACCATCCATTTTGTGGATTCATTGCACATTGAATACACATCGACTAAACATTGAATATACATTCTTGTGTTTGTATTTCTTTCTACTCGCAGCAATGCCTGTTAAAAAGATTTCAAAGGATCTCAGCATGAGAATTAAGGAGATGTACACGAGCGGACAACAAATTGCAGATATCCAACGCTGGTTAGCTGCTTCTGACCTCGTTGTGCCATCAACCACTCTGTTCTATCATGCGCACGGAAAAACCAGACAATGCACGAGGACACCAACGGTAACTAACGTGTAAGTATATTTATATAACTATATAATATAGTATATCTATTATTGTTTATATTGCTGCATATTAATAGAACTATATATTGTGTAGATCTATCTAATTTTATAGTTATTTTGGTATATTTATATATTGTAACTACAGTATATCTATTGTTTATATTGCTGCATTTTAATAGAACTATATATTGTGTAGATCTATCTAATTTTATAATTCTGTCGGTATATTTATTTAACTACAGTATATCTATTGTTTATATTGCTGCATATTAATAGAACTATATATTGTGTAGATCTATCTCATTGTATACTATTTTTACTGCAAATGATGTGCTGTGCTTGTGGCCTACTGCACTGTAACTTACCGGATTGTTGTTTTTCTGTACATTTGACAGTACTACAGGCATACACCGGTTTAAGGACACTCACTTTAAGTACACTCGCGAGTAAGGACATATCGCTCAATAGGCAAACGGCAGCTCACGCATGCGCCTGTCAGCACGTCCTTAACAGCAATACCGGCTCCCTACCTGTACCGAAGCTGTACGCAAGCGGGGAGACTATAGAGCCTGTTACAAATGCATTATTTACATCAGTTATGCACGTATATGATGATTGCAGTACAGTACATGCATCGATAAGTATGAAAAAGGTAGTGCTTCACTTTAAGTACATATTCGCTTTACATACATGCTCCGGTCCCATTGCGTACGTTAATGCGGGGTATGCCTGTATACAGCACACAATGCCATAATACAGTATGCACATAACTGCACTAATTTTTTGTTTTCTTGTCTTTTCATAAAAAAGGATGGACTGGGGGAGAGGGGGGGGGTATCGTGTAAAGTCTGTGAACTGTTTGTCCAGTTAAGTGTACAGAATCTAAACTGCAGTCATGATGTACACAAAACCTCTCCTCTCTCAATGAACTACTGTACTGTACACAGATCGAGGAAGAAGATAAAGACGGAAAAAATTATATTACTATATATATATATTATTATATATTATTAATTAATATTATTATCAATGTGCATTATTCATGATTATTCACCGGCCCTCAATTTCCATCTGACAGAAGAACTTAATAAAGACTGCATTTTGTATTATTCATGATTATTTTTATATTTGTTTTTTTGGTTCCTGATAAAATAAAATAAATATTTATTTGCATTCATGATAATCATAATCATTGGCAAAATAAAATAAAAAATCACTCTTGAACTTCGCAAGCAAGCAGGAATGTGATTGAAACCAGAAAGACACACATTCAAAGGAATGGTGTGGGAGTGGTGTACTGCATTGTAGAGAAGATAAGAAGTGGAAATACCCTGCAGTGCAGTAAATTATCCTGTGTGGGTGTGGGTGCGAGCAAGGGGAGAGCGCTGTATATGCCGAAATGTGATACTGTTACAGTACTGTACACGCCTATGCATTTCAACAATTTTCAAATGAGACATACAGCACTGCAAATGCATGTATAAATATGCAAATTTACAATTACTGCGCGCGCACACGCAGACTGTGTACTGACGTAGGTTGAACTGCTAAAGTATTAGACTTCGAAGACAACAGCTCGCGAACGCCCCCCTGAGTTGCAGTATTGCAGACAGCGATAATAGTGATAATAAAATGCTAATATTATGAGCGCTAAAATACCACAATACACTGCAGACAAAAAAAACCAAAATGCATCTGTCCGCGGTTATCAGAGTTGCGCCGATACGGCCGCACGAGGATAAAGGCGGCCGCCACTGTATGTAATAATTTACCTCTCATGTTGATGCAATTAATCCTTAATACCCCTTACAATATTCCCCCATTTGTGAATAAAGATCACGGTATATACACATTTATTCTCTCATTTCTAAACCTCATTTTTTGTATAATATTATGTGATAACATACATGACACTCGTGTCTCCAGGAACTCTGATTTTTACACAGAGATGTGAATGCCCAAAGCTAACTATTAGTAGGGATTTCCCAGTGCAGATCTAGTAGAACAGGTGCTAGTCAGTTGATTAGCTGAATTTTAATTACGCAAGGTATATTAAGATGTGAAGAGGGAGGGGGCGGTACATTCCTGACGAAGCCACGCATCCGATTGGCGAAACGCTTTGAGTGGAAGCCGCCCAGAGGAGGAGAGACGAGGTGCTAGTGACTGTCAATCCAAAAGCCGAAACCGGAAGTGACGCGACGCCCCAGAGAGTAACCGGGAAGCAGAGAGCTGACAGCAGAGGCGTCTTACCATCTGATCGATCGCTGAACGGAGGCGGGGGTGAGCCAGGCAAATCGACTCTCCTATATCACATTTGGTGATTCATGCGTAGTTTAACGTTTTTATTGTAAGTGCATTTTTGGTACCATTATAAAATTACATTTTACTATTGGTCTGCACTATGGATATACTTCTTTTTTTACATACATCCTCATCTTGCTGCGATTGGAGAATAACATCACTCCAAAGCCTGAAGTTGTTCCTGCTATCCAAGATGTCTCTTGTTGCCCGTTTTTCACTAAAATCCTGTGAGTAGGCTGCACATAGGAACCAAGAATTCTACAGAGTTTATTTACTTTATTTAATTGCCTGCACTTAGATTGTTGTGTTTTGTCTTTTTTCCCTTTATGCTCCCCCTGGACTGCGAATACATTTCCACGATTTGGGGACCAGAGAAAACAGGCCCTACCAGATGGGTCTGAGCAGGGGGTTATAACTCATATTTATATATTTTTTCACGTATTTGCACCATTATTATTCACTGTTCACTATTGCGTTATTTATTTATTATCACTTTATTTTAAGTGGTCACTAATAGTGTTAGCGTCTGTTTTTTCACTGTCACAATTGCTAAAATATATAAACCAGTGGAAGGCTGCTCAACAAGGACTAACTAGATCCTAAACCACATGTGAAAGCAAAAAACTGTGAGCGTACACTCCTAAGATATATATAATATAGTGACAGTTTAATAAACAAATCAGTAAATGATAAAACAGAACTGAAGGTAGAAATGACAATCCTAAATTAATAAAATGCACATAAACAATAAATACAAAAGGAATAATGAGGAATATCGGAGGATGCTGCAGCAAGTAAGGGGTGATCTTACCTCAGGATTAACCCTTTATATCTTAGGAGTGTGCGCTCACAGTTTTTTTACATATATATATACATATATATATATATAATTTAAAACATTTTTTTTTTATAAAATGCCTTCTTAAGATGTTTTTACCCAGTTATGCATTTTTTTTTACTCTTTGTGCTTTGCATTAAGTGGTCGGAGAGCAGTATACATCAAGGATAGTATAAGTAAAGTCTGGTCATTTCTTTTATTAAAGAATACAATATAGTGTAGGATGAAATGCAGAGAACTTAATAAAGGCTGCACCTAGGGTAAAGCCCTACAGTATATCCCGACTAGGTAATTCTGATCCATGTGGTTGTACTGCCATCTAGTGATGGAAAACATATTAGCAGACAGGTAGGATATTCTGCATGTACAGAACATGTAACATTAGACACACTGGTGTCTGTATAAGTAATGCTTGATATTTTCGTATATGCCTGGATTAATGTACAAATATCCACATTTCCATTCTCAATTTGCCTTCAATGTTATTTAAAGATGTTAGATAATTAAGAACAACTAGAACTCCTCATTGTGATATTGAATTATAAATACAGAGGTTACATAGTTACATAATAGATGAAGTTGAAACAATACATATGTCCATCGAGTTCATCCTAAATTACATTTAGACGACAGATTCCTATCCTTTCTGAGAAAGATGCTCAACCTTTTTTGAACAAATCTCTTGTATCTGCCATCACAGTTTCCATGGGTAATGAAACCCACACTGTAACTGCCCTTACTGTAAAGAACCCTTTCCTTTGTTGCTGGGGAAATCTCCTTTCCTCCAACCTAAAGGGATAAACCGAGTCCTTTTTACTGCCGTTGGGATGAATAGTTCTTTTGAAAGCTCCTTTTACTGTTCCTGAATATATTTGTATATAGTTATCATATCCACTCTTAGGGCACCATGCAGTAAGCGGCGGAAAGGCACTTCTCGCCACTTTCCCGCTAAAAAAGCCTATCCGTATTCAGTAAGGGGCGAGAAAGTGGCGAGATTCAAAAAAACCGCCAGTTTGGCTGGCGGTTTTTTTTTTTCCGCCGGTGGCGAGGCGAGAAGGCACTTTCCGCCTAAAAATGAAACATTTTCCGCCACGCTGTATTCTAGTAGAGGCGAGTATCTAAGCGGAGCTATTCGCCACTCTAGAATGGCGTTTTGCTGGCGAATCAGCCACGCAAGAAAAAGATGGCAAGTTGCTGCTGAGAGGCAGCGGATGAGCGGCGGATCGGCACTTAGAAAAAATTCAGGCCTTTTTCATGGCTGGGATTGATGCCGGGGGTCTCCGGAGCTGACACCATTAATACCAGCACCGGACCCCCCCGGCATGCATCCGAGGCAGGAAAAATGCATTTAAAGGCCACTTCATTACCTTAGCGGCTAACCGCTAAGGTAATGAAGGGGTTAAAGAGCCGTGCCAGGGAGGCGCATGCGCGATGGTGAGGGGAATAGCTGCCTAATCTAGTAGCTCCTACCCCCGCCAAAGCAATATTCAAAATAAGGCAATTCAAACCCACAGATCATATCTAAAATTCTCTGCTACCGACGTCGGAACACATAGCGATGGCCCCGCCATCCACAAAAAAGAAGAACACGGGGGATCTCCGGAGATATTTAAGCCGATCCACATCCAGAGATGGGAGAGCAGAAATCGCGGCCGGCTCAGCACCAGGATCGGGGTCGGAACGCGAGGAGGACCTGGAGGAAATGCCAGAACAGCGGCCCGTACGGCGCTGTGATTTCGACCGGCTATATAACGACATGAAATCGTTATTTAGAGCCGAAATACAAGAACTCCGGAAAGAGGTACAGGGCCTGGGAGAAAGAACCGGGGCCCTGGAGGACAAAATGATGGCGGTCTCCTCAACAGTTAAAAAGTCTGAAAAGCGTTCCTCCCACCTGCAAAACCAAATTACAGAATTAGCCGAGCGCCAGGAGGATGCAGAGAACCGGGACCGACGGAGTAACATCCGTATCCGCGGCATACCAGAAGACATAACGGAGATAGAAGAGTTCCTCACAAGATGGATGGCGACTCTGCTCCCTGACACCCCGGTGGCAGAACTAATGCTAGATAGGTGCCATAGAGCCCTAAGGAACAAGCCGCTGGCGAATGCACAACCGAGGGATGTGATTGCTCGGTTGCATTACTACCGCACAAGGCAGGCAATCTTCACAAAAGCCCGAGGGGAAGAAGCCTGTAAGTTTGAGGGTGTCTCCATACAACTCTTTCAGGATCTGTCCCCCCTGACCCTGGCCAGACGCCTGAAGTTACAACCCATCACCCGCCTCCTCAGAGACAGAGCGATCCGCTATCGGTGGACCTTTCCGTTTGGACTACTAGTCATCAATAACGGAAAGGCCACCTCAATGAAAAATCTAGAGGAGGGGGATGAATTCCTGCGCAGACTGGGGGTGACAACCGGAGAAGCCAGGAGCCCACGGAAAGAGGCAGAACCGGACAATGAGTGGCAACAGGCCGGCACATCCCGGAAGACCCGAGCTACCACCGAGTCGGAGAAGGAGTGAACAAAGCATGTTCTGTCAAGATAAAATGTACATTTTTCTGTTTGGTTGCCTACAAGTTATGGCGCAAAGTTTGGATTAACAAGACCGCTAGCATCTGGGAGTGCCGAGCAGCAGAAGATGGCTTTATACTGCCACAACACCACCTATCTAATGAGGGACATGAACACTCTACCCCAAGGTTTCAGGCCAAACCTGAAAAAAAAGAGACTTACCTGCAATCCCGGCGATACTGGCTGCCCCGAAACCCGGAAGAGGCGCGTGGCACGCACCCATGGAAGATGGCGGCATCGCGACTCGTGGCGGGATGAAAGCTGCACGGCCGGAAGAAGAAGAGCCCTGCGTGGGAAGATGTCCGCCTCCGTCGACATCCGGCTGCTAAAGACCAAAGACCGGAAGGACGTCACCGGATATGGCCGCGCGGCCATCTTGGTAGAGGCGACCGGTTGGGGAAAGGAAGATTCACGTCACTCGGAAGCGCCAGAACTGCAGCAAGACCCGGAGAGACAGCTATCCCAGACAGAACGCAGGGTCATAAGACCCACACATAGCCCGGACACACAGCAACAGAAAACCATAGGAGGTAGGGAGAGGGAGAGTACCCAACGAAGATCAGATAGGTCCCGGTAGTACCGCACAGAGGGCATCAGCTGCGGAAGCAGTCAAAGGGGCGAATGACCAACTAGACACACGCACCAGAGGGAGAGGCCAAGAGGGAAGAGTCCCTACAATAGAAGGAATAAAGGGAGGGGATTAAAATACCCCAAGGCCCATATGGTTAAAAGGACGTGGAGAGATTACACAGAGGGCAGGAGCAGAGAAATAGGAAGAGTTCCCCACATAGATAGGATACACTCAAAACAAAGCTGCCTGCGGTCCTTGAGATGCTGGACGGTCGCATTGGCTACAACGGTTTGCCATAAACACTGATTACAAATGGTGGGGGAGGGGGTGGTTGCCCTCTTGCCGTCGCCATGAGTCTCCTCATGGATACTTGGGGGTTAGACCCCAAGGGACCCATGCAAGACCCCGGTGGGCCGGTGAAAACGGGTAAAGCTCAGCCTGACATGGTCAGAGGTGGGCCCACCTGAACTGGAACCCCACACGGGGCAGTTCAGGCGTCCAGGGGGACTCGGTCCCCTGAAGTCGCCGAAAGTTACCAAGGTTTATTTGTTGTCCCCCCCATGCTCCCAATGTGTGTACCCCAATGTTTCTCCCCTATACAGATGAGCAGTGTACAAAGCAGTTCACAGAACCATACTCTGAAGAGAATCGTGACCCAGATAGAAAGAGGTAACGCAGCATATCATATTGAAAACATCAATGGGTAAGGATTTCACTATCTTATCACATAACGTAAAAGGTTTTAATAGCCCCCTGAAAAGAAAACTAGCATTCACAGACTACCGACGACAGGACCCCGACATAATACTACTCCAAGAGACCCACTTCTCAAAGACCAGTTCCCCCAAGTTTCTGGATAACAGATATAGAACATGGCTCTCTGCATCAGCCAATATAAAAAAAAGAGGAGTAGCAACCTTATTACACAATCGCCTTGCGTTTAACACAACTCTAACAAAAAAAGATAAGAATGGGCGCTTCTTAATAATAGTAGGCGAGGTGGGAGGACAACCCCTCACAATAGCCAATGTATACGCTCCCAACGAAGGAGCCGATACCTTCTTTACAAAAAATTTTACAACCCTACATAGAGTGGCACAAGGCGGTGTAATACTAGGTGGTGATTTCAACCTCACATTAGATCCGAAGGCCGACAGGTGCACACCCAGAGTCCCGAAGCACACACAAAGCAGAGCAATTTGGAACCACGGTCTCAGGACAAACAGATTAGTAGATATCTGGCGGGAACAGCACCCGGGAGAGAAGGAGTACACATTTTATTCACACCCACACGACAGATACAGCAGGATAGACTACCTCTTTGTGTCCAACAGAATGGTTTCGCAGATCTCCCATATGGGCATCCATGATATTTCATGGTCAGATCATGCACCCATTGAGCTGCGGTGCACAGATTTCAGACTAGACAGACCAGGAGCGACATGGAAGCTTAACGAATTTCTGCTAAAAATCCCTGAAATTGAAACGGCAATAAGGGATAAAATCAGGGTCTATTTTGAGGAGAATGTCGGTAGTGTGACATCTCAATCTACCCTATGGGAGGCCCATAAGGCGACTCTTCGTGGAGAGCTCATAGGGATAGCAAGTAGGCGGAAAAAAGCAAGGGAAAATAAAATTAAGATTCTCCAATCCGAGTTAACAGCCCTTTCTGCCCTACACAAAAATAACAAACAAGCGCAGACCCTACAGGCCTGGCGCGACACTAAAACAAAACTAAATTTATTGATGTCCTCCCGAGCTGAGAAGGAGCTGACCTGGTCTAGGCGACAATATTACGAGAAAGCGAACAAGCCAGATACCCCACTTGCCAATAAACTCAAAAATAGTAACCGTAATTTCCATATTCAAGCCATTCGAACCAAGAAAGGTGACCTTACTTCTGATCCCAAACAAATCGTAGAGGAATTTAAAAATTACTATGAGACCCTGTATGATGGGGCGAAGGTCTCCCATTGTGAGAGCACTCATAGGCAGCTGAAGACATTTCTAACTGAGGCAAAACTACCCAGCCTGAGCAGATTGGAAAGGGAGGCATTACAGGAGGACTTCTCAGGTGAGGAGATATCAGAGGTAATAAAAGCACTAAAGCCATCCAAAGCCCCAGGCCCGGATGGTTTCTCTAATCTGTACTATAAAAAATTCAGAAAAACATTAGTACCTCATCTGGTCCGATTATTTAACTCATTTTTAGATGGTGCCCCTATTCCTAGCCAAATGCTCCAAGCGTCTATAACAGTGATCCCCAAACCAGGAAAGGATCCAGCAGATTGCAAAAGCTACCGGCCAATATCTCTCATCAATTCAGACACCAATTTTTTTTCCAAATTATTAGCTAACCGTCTGAATTCAGTCATGCCGAAGCTGGTCCACCCCGATCAAGTAGGGTTCATATGCGGAAGGCAAGCTACAGACAATACCAGACGGATAATAGACCTAATTGATTTGGCACATAGAAAACACATCCCGTCTATGGCATTGAGTCTGGACGCTGAAAAGGCCTTCGACCGCATCGATTGGCCCTATCTCACAGAGACACTGAGAGTGTTCGGCATAGGGGGGAGAATGTTGGGCGCCATTCTGGCTCTTTACAAGGAACCGAAGGCGAAGGTCAGACACCAGGGCTTCCCGTCGGACGATTTCCCAATAAAGAGCGGCACCAGGCAGGGATGCCCTCTGTCCCCACTTATTTTTGCATTATGTATAGAACCCCTAGCGGCACACATCCGCAACTCCCCCGATATAACAGGTATACAGATAAAAGATCAGTCACACAAAGTGGCCCTGTATGCAGATGACATTATACTAATGTTGTCCAAACCCCTTACCTCCCTGCCAAATGTTTTCAGTTTGCTAGACGAATTTAATAAGATTTCGGGTTTCAAAATCAATCAGACAAAGTCAGAAGCCTTAAATATCAACCTGCCAAAGGTCACAGAAAAATTAATTGAACTGAATTTTAATTTCAAATGGCAAGACTCCTCCATTAAATATTTAGGTATCTATATAACCAAAGAATACAATGCCCTCTACAAAGCCAACTACCCCAGGCTAATTAGGACTCTGAAGGAGGATCTACGGATCTGGTCAGGCCACACAATTTCATGGATCGGCAGGATCCAGTGCCTTAAGATGAATCTCCTCCCCCGAATCTTGTATCTGTTTCAGACCCTTCCGATAAAAGTGATCAGAGACGACATCCTCCATTTACAGTCCTCTATGGTGAAATTCGTCTAGGGTAATAAAAAACCACGTATAAAAAATAGCATCCTCACTAGGCCAACAGTTAGAGGAGGTTTAGGGGTACCTTGCTTGATATCGTACTTCAAAGCGGCACAATTAACCCAAATTATTCAGTGGCACATGCATCCTAGCCTGCGAAGGTGGGTTGAGATAGAAACGGCATGCTGTGACCCCGTAGAGATACAAGATCTAATTTGGCTACCCAAAAAGATATATCAGACCTTGAGTAAACCGCTGGCCGCAGTGAATTGCTCGTTGGCTACTTGGGAGAACACCAAACACAAGTGTGCCCTGACAACCCAGCACACACTTATGACCCCGATTACGGGGAACTCTGATTTCGCTCCGGGTATGTTACGCAAGAACCTAGCGGTCTGGAAAGCAAAAGGCATTACTAGGCTACTACACCTGGAGGGACACCAAGCTATCAAAACATTCGAACAAATTCGATCAGAAACAGAGATGCCCAATTCTGAATTTTTTAGACACCTCCAGGTGCGAGCATTTTATACGAAAATTCCCAAACGCCCCAAACGCACAAATTTTGAGCAGCTGTGTTCCAGAGGCACGGACACTTCGGGACTCACTTCTCGGATATACAGAGAGGTGGTCTGCCCTAGACAGGACGTTGACACTAAACTTAACTATAGAATCAAATGGGAAACAGACTTAGGGGAGACTTTAGAAGACAAAGACTGGTCCACAATAGTGGAGATGGTGGGTTGGTCAGCGCACGGGATTTTGCTCACAGGATGAAATGAGAGGATAAGGAACACGTGATTAGTGTTTAGATAGGCAAACAGTACATTATGCAGTAATAAAATGTTGTTACCTAAAATATTTAATATTTAATAAAATAAGGTTTAAATAAAATGCTTAAGTGGATAGCTGGAATAAAAACTTTTCATAAGGTAAAAAATGGGGATCTGTTATTTTAGGACTGATCTAAGGTGGGGATGGTGATATATAAAAAGGGGGGGTAAGAGCGGGTGATTAGCAGGTTTCTGTATATCCTGCTGTCTGACAGGGGTGGTAGTGCTGATTCGCAGAGTATAATGGGCAGTCTTACTTTATATAAGTGCTGCCAGAAGCAATATGGCTTCCTCCCCCTCCCAATGGAGGCAGTATGTAAGTGACTTATCTCCCGGGTGCCCAATTTGGAATAAAAAAGGGCCAGACACGGTGAGTAAGTAAAAATGGAATTTATTAAGTGCAAAAAACAGCAAACAGAAATAACACTTACGGTACAGCTTGGGCAGCAGCCCAGTTTCAGCCCGATCGTCCGTTCACACTCCTCCGACCAGTATACCTCCCGTGCTCGCGTCCGATGGCGGGACCGGAAGAGGAGGGCTTACCGGATGTCAGCAGGCTGGCTGGGTCCTTCAGGCAATGGGCTCCAGCAGGGAACTACGCGTTTCGCAGTGATGCTTCGTCAGGTTCCTGCCGGATGCCCTGTGTCTTCCCTGCTTATAGGCTTGAAACCTAGTTAATTGGTTGATTGCAATCAATTAGTGTTTCAAGGAGTTACACGATGAAAACACCCTTTATTTAATAGTGGGTATTATACATATTGTACATTGACTATAAAGAATGATTAAAAAGTGAAAAAAATGCGGATGCATGATTTATACAGTGGTAATAATATGTTCAACAATTAATTATGCACACATGTCATCAATTCTGCATAGTAGATTACTTGGATCCTGATTGTCTCACATATTGTTTAGGCAGTTCAGTAATTAGGATAATGCAAACACATCTTTAAACAATTAGCTTAAAATGAGTGCAGTTGCAGAATTGTGTTTTATTACAACCTTTTAAGTGAATCCCAAAGAGTGTATGTATGGCTCTATTATGTATGCCAGCCCTATAGCTGGTGTTTGGATAGTTAAAAAATGGTTATATGGTTATAAAAGACTATGGGGCCTATGCAGAGAGCAGCGCTATTTCGAAATTCGCCATTTTTTGGAGAAAATCGCGCAGAAAGCAGCAGAAAATGGCGAGTTCCGAAAAACGCGCCAATTTTTCTTTTCTATTTGTAAAACTCGCCTCGCGGCTGGCGAGAACCTCAATCTCGCCAGTTTTAAAAATATCCGTATGCAGAGAGGCGCGAACGGCATCTAGCGGCTGTTCGCGCCAATAAAATGGCGCGATTGTCTCCGTTTTGCCTCGCCAAAAAAAACTGCCGCTCGCGGCCATTGCAAAGGGAAAAAAAAAGGCGCAAATTTGTTTTAACACATTTCTGAAGCGCGCATCTCGCCAATTTAAACTCGCCACACGCATCCATGTTAAACATAGCAGAATTCGCACTTTTCTGCATATGGAGATTAAAACTCTCCAAAAAAGCTACTTTTTAATAAATTCGCCAATTTAAAAATTCGCTGCTCTCTGCATAGGCCCCTATGTAGTAAGAAAAAAAGGGGCTTAGTTGTAAAAAACAGTGGAAAAAATTTCCCTGATTGAAATGTTCCAATAAAAATAGCTAGTAGAATACTTAATAAGATAACTAGCTAGGAAAAGTCCATGTGTGGTAATTTGGTCGCATCACATGTGTCTTCATTAAGGCTCTGAATTAAAAATGTGCTGGATTGCCCAGATGATAAAGAATAGTTTTAAAAGTTTTTGTTCCCCCTTGTGGTTTGTTTGGAAAATTTTCTTAAAATATAGTGATATCTGTATGGTGTATAGTTTTGCATTTAAGGTATTCTCAGACTTTTGAATTTTGCATGTGTGGTTGTATGTGGTGCGTCGGGGATTCGATTCCAGGGTCACAGTACTTATTCGCTCTGTTGCTGTGTGTTTAGTGCATTAAGCTAAACATAGGCAGACATTCTATGTATTCTTGTTGGTACAATGAGATAAATACAAGCAATGATGGATCCTCAAAGTTGCGGCGGTGCTGGTACAAGGGAGGGGGAGAGGAAAAAGGGAATAAAGTGGGTGGGATAAGGAAAAGGAGGGGAGAGAGAAGAGGAGAAGAGAACCGAACGAGAAAGAGAGGGGGAGAAAAAGGAGAAAAATGAGGAGAAAAAGAAAAAGAGAAAGAAGAAAAAGCAGAAGAAGGAGAAGAAAAAACAAAATTAGTATATCATGATAAGGTGGACCTCAATTAAAATACAATACAAGTACCATAAGGTAAAATGAAATAAAAATGAAATGAAATAAAATGAATTTATTCTAGAAAAGCCCCAATGTCTATATCTATGTTAAGTCCTAGGGGTGCTAGCGTCTTTAATTTGTAGATCCATAAAGTTTCCTTTTTGGCTAGTTTGGTTAGTCTATCACCCCCTCGCCAGAGGGGGGGGATCTGTTCTATGGCTCTATAGGTGAGGCCGGAGGGATCTCCCTGGTGCTGGAGTGAAAAATGCTTGGACACCCTGTGGGTCATTAGCTGTCGTTGGATGTTCCCAATATGCTCTAGTATACGAACCTTTAATGGTCTGCTGGTACGGCCGACATACTGTAGTCCACAGGGGCAGTTTAGTAGATAAACTACGTAATCGCTCTTGCAATTGATGAACTGTGCAGTTTTGAATTGTTCACCTGTGACTTGTGATGGAAAGTTGATTTTGTCACTGGAGCCCTGTTTGCAAGCTTTGCAGGTGCTGCACTTGAAAAAACCTTTTGCTGTAGATAGCCAACTTTGTTCCTTTTTGGTATTGTCTGTTCTGAACAGACTTGGTGCTAGTTTGGTTTTTATATTGTCAGCTCTTTTAAAAATGACCCTGGGTCTTTCTGGGAGGTAATTTTTAAGAGTGTCATCCCCTAGTAGAAGGTGCCAGTGTTTATTTAGGATTTTTTGTATTTTACCTGAATCCTGGCTATACTGAGTTAAAAATGGGGCATTAAAATCGTCTCTTTGTTGCTTTTGTGATGTTTTAAGAATGTCTGTTCTGTGTAGGAGGCCTGTTTTATTAATGGATTCTTCTAATGTGATTTTATTGTATCCTTTATTGACAAACCTACCTTTTAGAATATCTGCTTGTTCTCTAAAGACGTTACTATCGCTGCAATTCCGCCTGATTCGGCGGAATTGTCCTGGGGGTATATTGGATAGCCACTTTCTGTGGTGGCAGCTTGTTCGCAGTAGGTAATTATTGCAATCTACCTTTTTGAAGAATGTTTTGGTTTTGAGTGTGTTATTCTCTACATAGATAGTAAGATCCAAGAAGTCTACTGAGACTTGGTTTGTGCATGCTGTAAATTTTAGATTAATCTCATTGTTATTGATGTATTCCAGAAAGCGTTTGAGATCTACCTCGCTTCCTTTCCAGATGAAGAAGATATCATCAATATATCTTCGCCATAGCGCTAGATCAGCGCTGAATTCGTGTGGGGACCAAATTTTGTCCTGTTCCCAGATGTCCATGAAAAGATTGGCATAGCTGGGTGCAAATTTTGTACCCATTGCGGTGCCACATTTTTGTAGGAAATGTTTCCCATCGAAGTTAAAAAGGTTGTGTTTTAAAATAAAGTTAATACTTTCTAAAATAAAAGTTTTTTGTTCTATATGCATGTTTGGGTCATTGCTGAGTGTCCTATCTATGGCTGAAATGCCGTCCTCGTGATTGATGGATGTGTATAGGGATGTCACATCACATGTGCATAGTGTAAAATCTGGGCTCCATGTTGTTTGTTCTATCAGATTGATTGTTTGTGTTGTGTCTCTAAGATACGATTTCATCTCCACGACATAGGGTTGTAGGGAAATGTCTATGTATTCTGATAGTCTTGAAGTTAGAGAGCCTATACCCGAGATGATTGGTCTACCTGGTGGCGCTGTTAGGCTTTAGTGTATTTTGGGAAGGAAGTAGAAAATGGGCATCACAGGGAATTTGACATTCAAATATTCGTATTCTTTTGAATTTATGACCCCTATTGCTTTACCTTTATCTATGTGGTTTAGGTACTCTGTGCAGAAGTTTTTGTGGGGATTTATTTTTAGATTCTCATATGTTGTGGACTCTGAAGGAGGATCTACGGATCTGGTCAGGCCACACAATTTCATGGATCGGCAGGATCCAGTGCCTTAAGATGAATCTCCTCCCCCGAATCTTGTATCTGTTTCAGACCCTTCCGATACAAGTGATCAGAGACGACATCCTCCGTTTACAGTCCTCTATGGTGAAATTCGTCTGGGGTAATAAAAAACCACGTATAAAAAATAGCATCCTCACTAGGCCAACAGTTAGAGGAGGTTTAGGGGTACCTTGCTTGATATCGTACTTCAAAGCGGCACAATTAACCCAAATTATTCAGTGGCACATGCATCCTAGCCTGCGAAGGTGGGTTGAGTTAGAAACGGCATGCTGTGACCCCGTAGAGATACAAGATCTAATTTGGCTACCTAAAAAGATATATCAGACCTTGAGTGAACCGCTGGCCGCAGTGAATTGTTCGTTGGCTACTTGGGAGAACACCAAACACAAGTGTGCCCTGACAACCCAGCACACACTTATGACCCCGATTACGGGGAACCCTGATTTCGCTCCGGGTATGTTACGCAAGAACCTAGCGGTCTGGAAAGCAAAAGGCATTACTAGGCTACTACACCTGGAGGGACACCAAGCTATCAAAACATTCGAACAAATTCGATCAGAAACAGAGATGCCCAATTCTGAATTTTTTAGATACCTCCTGGTGCGAGCATTTTATACGAAAATTCCCAAACGCCCCAAACGCACAAATTTTGAGCAGCTGTGTTCCAGAGGCACGGACACTTTGGGACTCACTTCTCGGATATACAGAGAGGTGGTCTGCCCTAGACAGGACGTTGACACTAAACTTAACTATAGAATCAAATGGGAAACAGACTTAGGGGAGACTTTAGAAGACAAAGACTATTCCACAATAGTACTGGCAGCAGCGAAAAGCTCTATATGCACCACCTTGAAGGAGAATGCATATAAAGTCCTAATGAGGTGGTATCTCACCCCAACACGATTAGCAAAGTTCGTCAAAGGTTACCCCCCATTGTGCCCAAAACAATGTGGGGAACAGGCAGACTTGCTTCACATGCTGTGGGGTTGCCCCAAAGTGGCTCCTTTATGGGAGGAAATCCAGGATTGGCTAACGAGTATTCTCGGACAACCGGTCCCCCTGGACCCTTGGCTGTTCCTGCTGGGCAGGCGCACTCGGGGAATAGGCAGACCGGCACAAAAACTGATTGCACACTTTGCAACAGCCATGCGGTGCAAACTCGCAGCTTTGTGGAAGCTCCCAGACTTACCCTCAATTACAAAAATTCGGAACAGAATCTGGTATATTTGCCGGATGGAACAGTTGACAAGTCTGGTCAACGACACCGGCACAAATTTCTTTAAAATTTGGACCAAGTAGCTAGACCACTCGGATATCCCGGGGGTGAATGCCACCACCATCATGCCATAATATAACTAAATGCATTCTCCTATGAAGAGCCAGTACAGACAGCGCGTAAAAGGGGAACAGATAGGGAAGATGGTAAATAGAGCTTCCACAGCTACAAGCTGCTCCTCAGAGAATAGGCAAGAGTAGAGTCGGTGAACACACAGAAGACAGTGATTTACTCCCCCCCCCCCTCCCCCTCCCCCCTTTCTGTGTCTGTATGGTTTGTTAGTTGGTTTACCCAGTATGTCTGTGTCGAAACGTAGGACGTTGGAAAAGAGAAAAATTGGGTTTTGGTACATTAAAGAAAGATAGCGGGTTGGTAGACACTGTATGCAATGTACTGTAACCTAATAATAAAAACCTTTTTGTGGAAAAAAAAAAAATACAGCACACAAAAACAAAACAGCATCTTTTCAGCATATAAAACAGAAAATAAGTCCTGAGTGGGGCCTGGCCTTTTCCCCAACAAGGGCTGTTAGATTCCAGCATAACAATACAGCAAACAGTTCATCAAAATGTATATCGAAGACAGACCTTATAGCATTAATCCTACTTTAGCATTTCAGTCCTCTCTCTGGTTCAGACAGGCTGCATGTGTGTACAGCCTGGGGGTGTTAAAGCTCCTTGATGAGGCCGCTGGGATCAGACTAATTAACCAGATCTCTCAGCTGAAAGTTAACCTTGTCACTGCTGCACTGTAGACCTACTCATAGGTCTGCCAGGCATAGGGCTGGTGACGTTTAGTCAACTTGTCACATTCCTCCCCTGTTAGTGTGTGGCTGGGGCCACGCATGGCTGAAGCCTGGTCAACCTGGCATTAGAGTCTTTCATACTATTTAACCACTTCAATGGAGCATGATCTGTCACCAGAGTAAAATGGACTCCTGCCAGGTAATGCCTCAAGGCCTCGATTGCCCACTTTACTGCGAGGCACTCCTTCTCAATCACTAAGAAGTTTTTTTCCCTCGGGAACAATTTCATACTCAGAAAAAGGATCGGATGTTCCACTCCCTCAAACTGTTGTGACAACACTGCCCCTAGCCCTATGTCTGATGCATTGGTTTGCACTACAAAAGGCACGTCCTCAAAGGCTAGACTTGACGTCTATTCACCAGTCACATAAACATACATAGAAAATATAACAGTCAATAGAATAAATGCATTTGTCAAAAAATGCATTGTTTGTTACTGTATTCATCTGTACCGTAAAAAGGTACAGATTAATACATTAGCAGTCAATGGGCACTGAAAAACATAAAAATAGAAAAATCCTATCCAAAACCCTTAAAAATAAAAGTACATATATTCAATATTTATCATACCTTTAGAAGCGTTGGCCCTCCGAATCCTGGGGAATCAGCAAGCTCTAATCAGGTGACAACACAAAACACAATCCAACACCATCAGCAATGAAGATCCGGATCAGGCAACAAAATTCTTCTTTCTTTCATGTTGTATCACCTTCTTCTTTCTTCATATGTGTGAGGATTGGACCTCGGTCCCGCCCCTGTGACGCATTGGGTGACGCCCCTCGTGCGTGCACTGCGCACGAGCACCGCAATACTCCTGTCGATACCGGACCTGTGACGTCACGAAACACAATCCAACGCCATCAAGCATGAAGATCGGGACAAGGTAACCAAAATCTTATTTCTTTCATCTTGTATCGCCTTCTTCTTTCTTCATCTGTGTGAGAATTGGACCTGGGTTCCGCCCCTGTGATGCATTGGGTGATGCCCCTCGTGTGTGTACTGCGCGCGAGTGCTGCAATACTCCTGTCGAAACCGGACCTTGGCTCCGCCACCGCACCGCCTTCTGCGACGCAATGGAGGATGCTCCTGTCCCCAATACATGGCTGTGCCGCATTTCCAGAAGTACACAAGGGTTTAATGCTGTCAATTACTTCTCACCTGCACTTCCCCCCGCACTTTGTCTCTGCATGTGCCACTTGTGCTCAGAATAAAATGCCTCGCAATAGACCTTTGGGTCTTCTTCAACCTCTCCCGATCCGGAATGTCCTTGGACTCACCTTTCAATGGACTTCATTGTGGAGCTGCTTGGCTCCAAGGGGATGGATGCTATCCTGGTGGTGGTCAACTGCTTCTCCAAGCAGGCACACTTTATCCCACTAAAGGGTCTACCCAGCACTCCCAGACTGTCTGAAGTGTTCATCAGGGAGATATTTCGGCTTCATGGAACACCCCAAGTCATTATTTCTGACAGAGGTTCCCAGTTAATTTCCAAATTATGGAGGGCCTTCTGCCAACAACTAGGCATTTCCCCTCACGTGAGTGCCACAATACTCCTGTCAACACTGGATCTAGGCTTCGCCCCTGCACCGACTTCCGAGATGCAACGGAGGACGCTCCTGTCTCCAATACACGGTGGTGCCGTATTTCCAGAAGTACACGAGGGGTTAATGCTGTAAATTACTCCTCACCTTCACTTCCCCCCGCCCCTGCCTATCAGTGGACTGAATATATCTAAGGGGCAGTTCTCTTTCGTTACCTTGCGATGGTGTGGTATGGTGTGCTGCCTTTACCATTGGCTGCCTGCCCTTTAAGTACTGAGCCAGCCCTCCCACAAACTGGCTGAGCATAAACTCTTGTTTGTGTACCCGTGCTTGCTGCTTGCTGTTCGTTGCTGTTACTGTGCTTTGCCTGACCTTTCGTAGTGACCCCTGCTCATACCTGGACTTCTCTCTTCTGTGCCCCTGGACCTCGGTTCCCTTCAGGACTCCCGCTCTCTCCTCGACTATGGCTACGGATTAAGACTACTCTCCTCTTTCCAACCCTTGACTATGGCTAGTACCACGACTTACCAGAACTTTCCTACCGTGACCTGACTACACGACCCTGACTCTGCAATTCAGACCTGGTCTTGCGGTTGTTGGGCGGTGGTTATATACATTCCCACCTCAGCCTCGCGGTCTAGTCTCGTTTGTGATGAGCAAACGTTACAATCTGTGACTATTTCTTTATACTATATAACCAATCTGATTGGGTGAAGTACCACGTGAGAGCAGCCATTTTCAATGTAAGGACGTCATGTAAAAGGGAAATGAAGCACAGCCATTCTGATTGGCAGGCTTCACTTCCATTACATGACATCACTTCCAAAAAAAAAAGGCACATGATTTTCACAGCCAATCACAGGCGTTAGAGCCATTTTCCAATCAAATGTGATGTCACGGGCCATATTTAAGGCCATGACAGCTCATTTAAGCTCAAGAAGCCGACGAGTCAACATCGTGGATTTAAAATGGGTTATTGGATTGACAGATGAAGAAAAAAAATAAAGAAAGAAGATAAAGAAATGAAAGAAATAGTCACATAGATGAAGAAAGAAGAAGGCGATACAAGATGAAGCAAGAAGATGTTGGTTACCTGGTCCCGATCGTCATGGTGATGGTGTTGGATTATGTTTTGTGACGTCAACGGAGGAGAGCATGCTGATTCACCGGAATTCGGAGGGCCAATGCTTCTAAAGGTAAGATCAATATTGAATGTATGTACTTTTATTTTTAAAGGTTTTTTTCTTGGATTTTTATATTTTTAATGTTTTTCAATGTCCATTGACTGCTAATGTATTAATCTGTACCTGTTTAGGCTACAGATGAAACAGTAATAGCCAATGCATTTTTTGGCAAAAGCATTTCTTCTATTGACTGTTATATTTTCTATGTATGTTTATTGTTTTGATTAAATTGTTTTTAATTGTGATGGCTTGTTTTGATTTATATTTTTTTACAGATTGTTTAGCATTTTTATGTAATGCTTTTTGTTGGCTACTGGTTTTAATTTATGTGTTGCCTAGTGGTTGGATTAATTGATGTGTTGGTTACTGCTTTTATATATGAAATGTATTATTTGGCTAGTGGTGTGAATTCTTTAATTGATTGTCTAGAGGTGTGATTTATTTAATTGATTGGCTAGTGGTTTTATTTAGGTAATTGATTGATTGTCTATTGTTTTTAATTTTACAGTTTGGGGGTTTAGGTGCTTGTTGTATAGGTTTTGTATTGTGTATTATGTATTCAGGCTTTTGTATTAGAATGACTATTGACTGCTATAGTAGCTTATCAAGACAATATTATATGGGTATGATGTACTACTATAACAATCAATGGGTACAGGGTGGGTATAGTGGGTCCGGTGTGTGTAGTTTGGCCTCAGGGAGGGTAGCGGGTAGGGTGGGTTAACCCCCTTAATTACTATAGTGGTTATTAACCACTAAGGTTATTAAGGGGCTGTAACGAAAATGAGGTTAATCAGCGCATTAATAAAGGCAGTTTGCTCGGCTGGTTAACCCTATCTCGTATTGTGGATGAAGGGGTTAATTTTATATGCACTATACATGTACTATTTTCCCCTCTGTACCTTATTGTCCCTGTTTTGCAGGATCGTATAGGCCTGCGGTAAGGTATTGCATTGTATATCTGCATTACTAGTGTTTGGACACAAGATGCCGCTGCGTGAGCCAAGCCGCAAGCTAATTGGAGAAGCCTGGCGCGGTCTCTTTGTTCCGTTGAGTAAAATAGGTATCCATTACTTAGGCTTGAACTCGCAACCGCGAGGTCAATTGAATCAAAGTGTTGCGGTTTCAGTCTCAATTGGGTACCGGTTACAATGTATCCAGTCCCGGTTAATAGCGTAACTTGAAAGGCGGCAGGCAATTGGCATGGGAACTCGGTCAATTGACGTGGGAACTCGGTTAACCGCAAGTCAATAGACATGAGAAGCCCTAAACAAAAAAGTGTTTGTGGCGCAAAGTGATAAAACAGTTAATATGTGCAAATGATCCCAGTGTTGATTAGCACTGAAAAACACATAATACTGTAACTCCAACTAGACGATTCTCCAGGTCAGCAGACTCTTTGTAGACCCTCATATGAAGAAAAGAACACAAATGCAGAGAGTATAGTGCATTATCATTTACTTAAGATGACAGACAACACAGAGGGGAATGGTAACATACTCACACTTTCCCCGCTGGTAAGTAAACAAGAAGTGACTTTGGGCGCACTTCAACCCTTCTCCTTAGATGACAGCTACCAATGCGACCGCTCCACTTCTCAGTTAGGAACAAACCGTGATTGCCTCCACCAGCGTCTCTCACCCGCAGTGGGGGCACTCCGCCGCGTCACGTTCGTCTCAGCAGTCTCCTTCCAATCAGGGCTTCTCAGGAGATTGGTACGGTGGCCTCAAAGCATCAAAAAAGCCCAACCGGTTTTGTCCCACTGGACTTCATCTGGGGTCATCAAACCCCACCAGACTTCTTGTTTACTTACCAGTGGGGAAAGTGTGAGGGTGTTACCATTCCCCTCTGTGTTGTCTGTCATCTTAAGTAAATGATAATGCACTATACTCTCTGCATTTGTGTTCTTTTCTTCATATGAGGGTCTACAAAGAGTCTGCTGAACCTGGAGAATCGTCTACTTGGAGTTACAGTATTATGTGTTTTTCAGTGCTAATCAACACTGGGATCATTTGCACATATTAACTTTTTTATCACTTCGCGCCACAAACACTTTTTTGTTTAGGTTATCTTAATTTGCAGTTTTGGGGAAAACCACGGGTGTTTAGGCTGCAGCTTGATTATATCACATTATTTGTTGCACTTTTTTATAGTTTTTTCACTGACGTGAGAAGCCGATAGCCCAGCATTGCCGACTCAAGGAGAAGCCCCTAACTCGGGAATGGAATGGGCCAGCACCCTGAAATTTGGTGTGCAGCCACAGAGTAACACCCCAAGCACACAAATATTACAAGTATAACTTTAGGATAAGTAAAACATATATTTTTGATAAAGTGCCTTTCTGGCTGCAGTTTTAAAAGTACAGGCAGGATACATTTTTTCTACTTTGTATTGTAAGTCTTTATTTATATAGCGCCATTAATGTACATAGCCCTTCACAGTAGTAATACATGTGGTAATCAAATAAATAACAGATAATATAAATAACAGATCATGGGAATAAGTGCTTTAGACATAAAAGTAACATTTCGGTGACCAAATGTTTTAACACCCATGAGCTGGGGGCACTTTCTTAAGCAGACATCACAGACTCCCTGCTGAGGCATTGCCTATGAGTCTAGGGGTTTTACAAATGAAAGCCCTCAGAGCCAGGAGGTGTGAATTAGCCGGGATGCTCGCTGAATAGGAGATCCTGTTAGTCATCTGGGCTAGTTCACACCTTGAGACCAACTCGTAGCCTGGGAGACGCCAGGAAAAATAGGAGTACACATATGGTAAGCAGCCAAGGTGTTAGGTTAGCACAGGCGCTGTACCAACTGGAAATCCCTGTAGTGCCCACTCTGCACACTGTGGGCAAGTTGGAGATTGGTGTGTGGGAAATTCCCAAGAAGGGGATTGGGTGGGTATGTTGGAGATATGATATCAGACCCTATATATAGGCCCCCCGAGCTATCCGTGTGTCTTTCTTTACCATGTGATTGAATTTCCACCTCGCTTCTAAGAGCGGATAAGAACAGCAGCTAAATTCCGGAACTCAACGACTTAATTTCATCGGAACAAAGGACAGAACTCTGCTTCAGGATTTCGTAAGTGCTGGTGGTTATCTAATGAACCCCAACGGACCAGAACGGACTTTGCACTATCCAAGGACATATTGGGATGGCAATTTGCACACCTTGAAATAGGACTGCATTTTAAAAGACAGTATTCCGGTGCTTTGTTTCATCTCTGGACATTTTATCCTGTTGTCTCCCTCAGTAAGTGTTTTGTCAAGTGTATTCTAAGGTTGTCGTGTGTCTGTCAATTATTGAAATAAATATCAGTTTATTTTGCTCAACTTGTGTGCTCAATCTAGTTCCCCAAAATATAAAATTGTTGATCAGGTCAGTCCATCGTGACAGGGGCTAAGGGCCATTAGATTGTATTTATTATGTATGCTTTCTGGCAACAGAGGACATGGATCTGCAGTATGCTGACGAGGATGCTCATCACATTGGCAGGGGTAAGTAGAACGGTTTTTATTTACTTTATTTATGCTGGCTGGCTAATGTTTTGTTTAATAATGGGCAAATAATCTATTATCCATATCTGGATAATAGTTATTTTGCCCATTTCTGTACTGTATATGTTTTGGGGGGGAGGTGTATTTATTGAAATGTAGGCCATGATTATTTTTTTTAAAAACAGAAATTGGTACTGCAGGCCAGCGAGGACACACAGGGACCACCCGAGGACCCAGAGATGTCTATGTGGACCACCTGCAGAGAAGAACCAGGGGCCCCATAGCTGTGGGGGCCCTGGGCATCCACAGGGACCAACTGGAGGCCCTTCAAGTCTAACGGGGACCACCCGAGGGCCCCCGGACACCAGTGGGAAACCCCCGGGGTGCACTGTGGGGACTGCAGACCCAGCCTGTGGTATTAATCCTGTGTCTATAAAAATAAATATTGCTTTTATGTTGGAGCACAGGGGGTGGGTTGTGTATTGGTGGTTACTACATATTTATATTTAAATTTATGACTAATGTAGATGAGAAGGGGGTCCACCGAGCAGAACCGCATTGATTTCAGGTACTGGGACCCCCTGCTTCCTGAGATACAGCCCCTGTTATGGGGTGCCGGTATCTCCTATTCATGTAAATGTCCCGATCACGTGATGCAAGACTTTTCCATGCATAGGAGATACCAGCACCCCATACGGGGACTTTTTCTCAGGAAGCAGGGGGTCCGTGGACCTGAAATCAATGCAGTTCAGCTCCGGAGACCCTCTGCTACAATACTGGGATGTTAGAATTTTAATAAAGCCCTGCGATCGCCTGTAAGAGGCGCCCAGTTAGGGAGTCTAATTCAGCTTATCTCTTACTGCACATCTCTTACAGACAGGCAGACCCCGGTAGGACTCACACAGCAGGGCCATAATGTCTGCAACGGAACATCTCGCAACACCACGCGGCATAACGCATTTTTCAACGCGTGAAATGTTCGAATAGCAGCCGCTGCATCCGTAGCTCTTATAAATGGTGAGGAAGAAACTCAAGAAGATAGAGCTTGCTTGGAGGTACAAATTGAATATTCCACTGATTTTGAAGTTATGGCACAGGATTTTCAAGGTGGGGTTACACCACTAGGACTCAAACGAAGTTTGCCAGAGGAGTATGTATTTTCTCTAAATTACACATATCTATGGGTGAATAAGTGGCTGGGATGTTTAAATGGCGTATGTATAAGTGCTTCTTTAATATTAGTTGTAGGGAAAGAACAAGCATTACATCCTATACCAGTATAGGGAATTCCTGTTAATAATAATCAATTATCAATACTATATTTCTAAATTTGTTATTCTGTTTGCTTGTTTGTTTCTATGTCCGAAGCATTGAAATCTCACAAACGGCACGACGTAGCACAACGAAACTTTTACTGGACATTCAGCTGCTGATTTGTAGGTCAACGCAACTATTTTGAGCTTCCAGTATGACTCACCTCCCAAATTATGGACATTCTAAGTTTCCAACAGGTGTCCTGAAAAAATGTTAGATTAGGAGTGGGAGGGAGGGGGGCGTGGCTACTAAGGGAGGGGGCATGTCCTTGGCTGGATCAGGGCTGTGTGTATGTGTCTCTGTGTGTGTGTGATGTGAGATGTGCGGGGGAGATGTGCCAGCGGGGGGGCTGAGATGTGCCAGCTAGCCGGGGGAGATGTACCAGTGGGGAGGGGGGGGCGGGGAGATGTTCCGGCAGTGAGGGGAGATGCGGCAGCAGCGCTGGGAGATGTGCCGGCAGTGGGGGGAGATGTACCAGCGGGGGGGGGGGTGGGGAGATGTGCCGGCAGTGAGGAGAGATGCAGAAGCAGTGTGGGGACAAGTGCCGGTAGCTCCCCGGGCGAAGCTGTGTACAAGAGCTAGTTATATTATAATCTCCAGTGCCCTGATTTTGTTTTTGATACAACGACAGGAAAGCTTTAACAAGTAGATGTATCTGCTTGTTTATATTTTAATTCTAAAATAATTTGTTTACCAGAACAAGCTAAGATTATTTATCATTCATGTTTCCATAAGGATAGTTCATGTTTTGTTTGCATTGAAACAGTAAAACAATTTCACAATCTTGTTACTCCTGTAGAGAAAGGAGAGGTATGTGTACAGGTAATGACAGATAAGGAAATAGTGAAAGCTTTCTTTTCTTTGTGTACACATTCTGAGATTTTATTAAAGGGATTGTATTGAGGAGAATCCAATAGGAATGTATTTACATGAAATCTAGATCAATATATCAAAGATTCTCTCGAGAGATATAAATGCAGTTCCATTTCAATCTAATTTCCCAGATAAATGAGTTTCCTTGAGAGAAATTGGCTGATGAAATTAAGAAAGACGAAGGTTTGCTTCAAATGTTACAGAAACAGTTAAAGGAAGTAGACAATATTTTTCAACGTGAACAAGGTCAATTGAAAGAAATACAGTAGAACATGAATGATCATTAATGTCAGGATTTTCTTGGTGGGCAAAATTTAAGAAATCTATTACTTCAGATGCAGCCACCAGTATCCGATGGAAAATCTGCGGCAATCTCCCAATAAACTGCAACATTTCTGTGCAATCAACTTTGGGTAATTTTTTCATTCATCCTTTTATTATTGTATTCTACGAAGCTTTATTATATATTGTTTTGTAATTACTTTTATTATATATTACAAAAAGAATGTATACGTAGATAGAAGAAAATGCAACTAAATGGAAACAAATATTGGAAGAAATGGTAAGAAGAAAATTACACTTACCAAATAAAGATTCTTATATTTACAACTATTGTTCAACAATTGTCTTTATACGTTTTAAATGTGATACGAATGATGTATGTTTGGTATAGCATTTTAATATAATTCAGAAGGGCTGTGAGAAATCCATTTATTATATTAAATTGAATGGCTGAGAACATATATCAAGACAATTGCATTGAGAATATATTGTAGGATTTTTAATTTTTATGTAACAAAGGGAACTGAATCTCTAGTGAGGCTTTTAATATATACCAGATGTTGGGGTTTGGCTTAAGTATAGAATTTCAAGGCCTTGCTGGAATTCAGACTCTGCAGTTGTTTGAAATGTCTTTGCCCTTAGACGCAAGGCAGGAAGAGGCAAAGATAGTGGTCTACAACAGGGATGCACAAAGTTTTTAACTTGCACCCCCCTGCCTCCTTACCTTCTGCCTCATGCCCCCTCTCCTCCTGTCATGTGACCCCGTGATGTCATTTGATGCCGGTTACCATGGCAATGCATCATCAAAGATCAGGTAAGTGAAGTTTCAGAGGCCTCATGTGGTTCCCCGGCACTTAATTTAAGTGCCTTGGGGGAGAGCATGGGACCTCTGTAGCTACCGCACCCCGTGGAAATGTTCCCGCCCCCCCTGGGGTGCGCACCCCCACTTTGCGCACCGCTGGTCTATAATACCAGTTACACTCAGCAAGTCACTCTCTTTCCTCTGGAGTCTCTTCAAGGACACACAATGCAAGTACCATCTAAGCAGCATATGAGTGAATGAGTCCTTTGTTCTATGAATTACCATCAGAAACACATGTACCATCAACTCTCATTTGTAAATAACTTTGTAAGAATAAATTGACTTTGTCTACTGGAAAACCATCTTCTGAAGATTTGGGATCTTTCTGAACAAGAAATAATAATAAGTATTATTATTATTATTATTATTATTATTATTATTATTATTATTATTATTAAACAACCAGCAACAAAGGAAAGGGTTCTTTACAGTAAGGGCAGTTAAGATGTGGAATTCATTACCCAGGGAGACTGTGAGGGCAGATGCAATATATTTGATAAAAAAAAGTTGTACATCTTTTTCGAAAGGAAGGGTATACAGGGATATACTAAATAAGATCCAGGGAGTAATATGATTGCCAATTCTTGGCATCAGGAAATAATTTTTATTCCCCTTATGAGATTTTTGTTTGGCTTCCTCTTATTCAATATACTGTAAGTATGGATATAGGATAAAGTATCTGTTGTCAAAATTTAGCATAGGTTGAAGTTGATGGACGCATGTCTTTTTTCAACCTCATCTACTATGTACCTATGTAGCTATGTCATTCGGTTATGGTCATTTGGGGGGGCTGTTTTATGTCCTCTGTTTTGGGGATGTGGACCTAATGGGGTCAAAGGTGAAGAAGTTATTTGCTCTCAGGTCGTCCAGTCAGCAATAGGGTGTCATGAGTTACGGTTTCCGAGGGCTCACAGCACACAATATTAGTCTTGCAAGGGGTCAATGTTATGGTTTGTTGGAAAGTCAACATTGTATTTTTAATAATAATAAAAAAAGCTGTGGCTGTTTTCCTCTTGCACATTGTTGTGTGTGTTTATTGTTGGATTGGATAGAGGGGAGAAGGTCCAAAAATGGGTCATCCTTAGGTCATGTGCCTGTATGACATTTGGTCACAAATGTGGCAGATTCCTTTCAGTGCCTCTAAAATGCTGATTGTCACTGTAGTATGCAAGGAAAGAGTAAGACTACTTAGCAGTGGGGAACAATACACTCATTCCTGATTTGTGAGCATGTGGATTTTTCTAGCACTTCATATAAGTCCTGTAACAAAGTAGTCTGTAAATGTATTATATATATATTTTTTATTAAACTGGAAAGCAACCTTTCAATTCATTGACCATTCTTTACCCATACAAACTGAATGAATCTCAACAAATGCTCCTTTGTTCTTTATTGGCAGCAGTTGATTTCAGTTCACAAATGAACTATTAACTAATTGCCATTTAAAACACAAGAACCTGCGATGTATTACTCACAAATAATATTTTAAAATGTACATTAAAATGTAGTACATTCAAAATGATCTACAGTACATTTTCTGTTCACAGTTTATAAATATTTACACTGCACTATAAATAGGTATTAATATAGTGTATCTACCTAAAAGATTATTTGATTACTTCCAAAGTGTAAATTGTTTATTACAGGATCAAGATAATATATGTTTTACATTAGGACATTATCTATTTGATGACTGCATTTGTGAAAATCTAGGCGATTTCAGTAAGTAAACACCAGTCTACTCCACAGAACAGAAATTAGTTAGTGTACTATTCATATAAAATAATTGAGTAGAAATGTGCTCTATTCAATCAGTTCCACTTAACTAATGGATACGAACCATCTTGTAAAATGTAAAAGCATGTGCTGCACACTGCAAATTATTTGTCAGTTGAATAATAGTTATTATGCTACTGACATTTTTATTATATTTTCCTGTTCATTTTCCACACTTTCTTGCAAAAAATAAAATACTTGTTGATACATGTCTTGTATGGTGAAATCTTTGTTTTTTATTTATTGTAATTTTCTTATGGCTTGTATTACGCAAGTTATTTTTTTAATTTTCTTTTGACATTCCAGGATCAAGTATCCATTCTTACTGTAAATCTAAGACCTAATTCATTTTATAATTTAGTAGCCACTCTGTCATAATTTGTCTATAAACACTACACATATACTGCTTGATGTCACATTCCTTAATTGCTCCTTAAATATGAGCCTGTACCACCGCACATACAGTACCTTCTGTTCTCTCAGTCATACAGTACATAAAAATATCACCCAAGTATGTGTGAAAATGGCTACCACATTTCACAGGGCAACAGAACCACTTATATGTAGAGTTACAGACAAACTTTTTCTAAATTTAGCATAGATTGAACTTGATGGACGGAAGTCTTTTTTTAACCTCATCTACTATGTAACTATATGTATGTAACAATGTAACTATGTAACTTGTATAGCAGTCATTGGCTATAAATGTGATCTTATTCAAATATTATGAGTAACATTTCTTGACTGGAAAACAGCAGGCAGAGGTTGCACCACATTACCACACCTTAAGATAACACATAATGTTCTATTGCCCAACATTGGGTAGTAAAGCTTCCTCTCCCTCCACGAGATGCCACCACCAATCTGTATGTCACCAAGAATGAAGCCAGTGGCTTTTGTGGATTAATTGCTTTGTTATATTTTTGTTCTTGGCCAGCTACCACATATTAATTCTACATGTACAGTGGTAAGGGCATTGCTGAACTCTTTGAGGAATTGTTTGCCTCACAGAAAAACAAAGGTATTTTTCAAATAACTACTTAGAACTGGTTGCCGCATAATTGACTAACTGAACAATTATATACAAACACACCGCATTGATCAAACCTCTCTGCAATTTTATATTATAACACAATCCCTAAATCTCCTTAACTTTCTGATCTGCAATAAAGACGTTATGTCAAAATAGATTATTTTATTCAAAAATATATTTAAATCAGCACTTTTATTCAGTACAAAATTATATTGTCTTCTACTGGCATTCAGTGTGCATCAGAATTTTAATTCCCAAAGATGCAACAAAATATATTATAGCAAGCACAAGGATCATGAATTTGTAAACATCCCAGAAAAGAATTAACTAAATAACTTCCTGAATAATTTGTCTTCACTCACCTTGATCAAAATCCTGCAGCAAACTTGTTATCGTCAGATTTCCATGGCTATTGCTCTGGCATATTCCTCATATTGTATATTATGTCAGTATGAGCATCATGGGTATATCAGGTATGTGATTTATGTGAGGTCATGATCCATTAAGGCTCACACCGACAGTAACATTTACAAAAATAACATTCAATAAAGTGCTAAATATTGACTTTCCATATCCTGAAGCATAAATCAATAAACCCAAGAATCTAATTAAGAAAAATGTAGAGAAACCATTGTATAAAGATTTCCCTAAAATCTGATGAAATCCAAAGACTTGAACAAACTAAACTTACTACCATATGGGAATTTCTTTACCATGAAAGCACTGCATGGCTAGGTTTTTTTCCCCAATGTCTGGAACAATGTACAAAACAATTACAAGGTGGTTTCTTGAATACTTGAAGGGCTAATGTATGTACAGTACTAGTGATCACAAATGGCTTTTTTGGTGGAAAATTGGCAAACAGAAAACGTTATTTTAATTGTGCCTCTGTGTGTGTATGTACTAATATGACTTTTCTGAATCTGTGCCAGAAGCACAAAACCTTAAAAGACTGTTAATAGTGTTAGCGCAGAATGAAGTTATGTACAGTATTATCCCCAAAATATGTTTGAAGCAGCACAGATTTTTTATTGTATAGGTTATCACAATGTATTATTATCACAATATGGCGTTTATAAAAAATATTACAATGATCATTAATATTTACTAATGCTAGTTTTTAATTAAAACACTATTTTGTTTTAATTTAAATTATTTGAATCATGTATTCGACATGATGGGATGGGTCAACAATTATTTCAAACAAACTGCACCAATTTTCCACCATAGCATATGTTTGTGATGCTTAGTACATAAGCCCCAATGACTTTGGAGATCAGGTATTAGAAATTTGACCTCAAATCTTGCATATGTCATCATAAATATAATTGCATGTAGACATGTGTGCTTCTGAATCATAATTATTCCTTAATACATTTGGGCTAAAACAATTCTATGCATGTTATCAGTTCTAAATAATGTCGGGGGAAAAACCTTTCAACCTTTGATAATTAGAGAAAAAATAGGCTAAAGCGTTCCAATGCAGGTATGATATATAATGTAAGCCAAACCACTAACCAAGGTTAAAAAAGTATGATATAGTACTTAATATGCACTGGTATGGGTACTATCCTCCTGAAGACAGGTGGTAGATGGTACAAGCCCACTCACCCTCAGTCTCATTGGCAGGTTCCCCTGAACATCAGCAATACTCACATCTTGGTAGTGGTAGGCAGGCTGTGCAGCTTCAGATATGCAGTATACAGGAAATATGGAGAACAAAAGCGCACTAGCAAAAACGGAGCAGGAAGGACCCAAAATCAAAAATGAATTAAAAGGGCACTTTAATGTGACAAAAGACCCATCCAACGCGTTTCGAAAGTCGCAGCGTTCTTTGTTCCAAAAAAAAGAACGCTGCGACGTTCGAAACGCGTTGGATGGGTCTTTTGTCACATTAAAGTGCCCTTTTAATTCATTTTTGATTTTGGGTCCTTCCTGCTCCGTTTTTGCTAGTGCGCTTTTGTTCTCCATATTTCCTGTAACCTTTGATAATTAAATGACAGAAGTGGGTAAATGAAAGAATGTAAAAAGTCAATACATTTTTGCAATTCTAACCATTAAATATTATCTTGGTAAGACAAATAACAGTATTGTATTTGTTTATCTGTTAAATAAAGAAAGTTGTTTTCAAAAACAATATAAGAAGAAATTATGTTACCTTTCCCACATATTGAGGATCTGGTCCTAAGTGTTCTTCTAAAACAAAGAACTGGTTCCATACCCATCCACGTTTTGGACGATGATGCACTTCTGTTTCCCCTTCTATGTATTTTGTTTGATTCCTGGTCACCTTGATGGAGGTGTGATGTGTTGCCCCATAACACCTCTGCACAAAACAGAGACACACTAAGACTGGACAGATACCCGATGTGCTTGTAATTCTCATTGTAGAATCACTTTCCAGTTCCTTCTTTTTCTTCTTTTACCTCGTGAGTTTGTAATCCAATAATTGCAGATATACTTGATATTAGGCTAAATCCTACATGGGAAAAGAGTCCAATATGGTCCTCTGTGTAGGTCCATGGTTTTTACTGACTTCTAGATATCAATAAAACTGTATTTGCATCCTGAAAGAAATATGTCTTCATGAAAGTCTTACAATGCTGCACTTAAGAGAATCATCTTAGATCTAATGGGAGGGAAAAGAGAAAAATGCAATTATTAAAAGCAATCATTTAGACTTGTTAACCTTTGTAGACCATTGCACTGAGTGGATTTTTGAGCTGATTATGGCAAAATGCTGTGTTACATATCTGCAAATACCTTAACTCTGTTTGTTTTTCTAAGGTTTAAAATATTGATTCAAATTCAGTCACTCCATCTACTTGACCAGATGCACTGTAACACTTTCATGAACAAAGAATGTTGTAGAAGCACTAATAATACATGAATATATATTGGTGTGGAAACATTTGGTGCAACCTGTACTAATGCTATTGAAACGTTTCAGGTCTGCTTATGTCATTCATGCTTGTTTAAAGAATCATCCTGTTTATGAGGCACTTAAATAAACAAGTTAAAATAAAGAAATCTGATTAGCACTCAGGGAAAGATTCATCAAGAGATGGTGCAGGTTTGCACAAGATCTGGCATTAATTCCCATTGACGAATGACGTAATGTTTGAATGATGTGTTAACTTGTCAGCCCTTTGAGTGAAGAATGGATTAAAGATATTTGCTTAATAGAAGATATAACATTTACATAGTTTTTACTATGAGGTACTGTGGCCATTATTTTAAAAGGTTGACAAAGTGAGAATATGACGTAAGGGGGGGAGGTCTGACATAACAGCACTGGGATCTAAGCAACCATTTTAAGTCAGCATCCATTTTAGGTTTTGTCTGAGTAAACGGGGTATGGACGTTTTGAATGAGATTTTTGCTTTCAATTTTAAAGTGATAATAAACCTAGCAGCTAACTGAAAAACCTTGAGAAGGAGAGCAATGTGCCAATGTTATGAAAATAAGAGACAGATAGGCACTGTCTCGCATTCCGAGGGAGGTGCCCATGAAGTTCCGTATGTAGAGAAAAGGTCAACGGCTTGAATAAAGTGTTATTGCTGAATCATTTCATTTATGCATCTCATAATAATGCTTTAACTCAATGTGTTCATATTCATATTTTGTTTACGTAGTGACGCACACGCAAACTCGTATAGGGGGCGTGGGCTTAGTATTTTGTGTATAAATAAGGCCTGTATGCCACCATGTCGTTGGGAGAGTTTTATTTTGAAACTCTCCTCTGCGTGTGCACCGTACACTGCAATAAACTTATTTGTCATTTTGCAAAACATATCCTCAGACTTGTGTTTTTTATTCACAACTTTCACAAGGTTAAAAGCAAACAAGATACATTAGTGGGTAAAAACAATCACTGTACAGAGTGTTTTAGTCATTGAGTCTGTGGATTTATATTTTGCTGATTTTGTGATTTTTTTTTATGTTTTGGGCTTCTTTTTTGAATGTTTGGAAAGTTTTTTTTAATGGTTTGACATTTGCCCTTTTGGGTATTAGGGTAGTAAATTCTCATTGCCCTGAAGATGCAGGCTGTTAAGTATGATAGGGTAAGAAAAATATTTATTTTGGCTATCCATTTAGTACTATTGTTGCTACCTACTGTAGGCTCTCCTTAGAGAGTCTAGGGAACCCCAATGACACTCAATTGGTTAATTTTAACACTAAAATGTTATTTTGTGTGTTTGTGTATGTGTATGTATATATGTATACAGTACATACATACATACATACATATACATGTAAAAGAATAGATTGTATGGACTCTTCTTGTTTCTATTTTGGGCCTTAGCCTGATTAGCCACCTTAGAGCTAATGGCCAGTACTGTAAAGGGGGTGACGGGGGGAAGTGGGGTAGGTGCCCTGGGGAGGGAGGTTAGTCTCCTCAGGGAGTTGTTAACACCTTGTATGCCATAGTGTTTGTACCACTATGATGTACAATTGGGTAGTAGGGTGTTAAGGTTATTGACATTAACCACTAGGTTTCATTAGTGAGCATAAAAGGTATGCATAATGCATGCCTTCATGACCACTATGGCTTCCAATGTGTTAATAGACAGGTTTTGGCTATTTTTTTGGTCTAGTCCATGGTATTCTTTTTTGGCTTAGTCCAGGGTATTCACTTTGGCTTCCTATATTGCTAAAGAAATATAAGAAACCAAAATTGCCCACTTCATAACCCTGGACCAGGCCACCCAAAATTCTGCTACATTAACTTTAATGGACCCATGCGAATATACATTGTGGTTTTCCACACCTCTTTTGCACTCAGTACTAATGTCCGTAAAGTTAACGGCATGGTGTCCTAGCATTAAGTATTAAGACAGCACATAACGCCTCGTTATGGCATTTTGAAGTTCCCTGTTACCACTTAATGAGAAATTAACAGAAGTTTAGTCTCATCAAGTCACTAATTGTGCTTTGTGGATCTGCCCATTAGTGTGAAAATGAAAATATTCAGGATATGGGTGTGGACATGTAGATGAAGACATGAAAGTGCATCACTTTTTAACTTTCTAAATTCCTCTAACAAGAATCTTTATCTAGTTTCATTGCATAAAAAGGACAGTTAGCTCTGAGACAGAAAAGACAGTTGTGCTTCGTTGATGGGTCTTCATTGTGAAGCTCACAAGACAATCACACAACTTTGGTTTGCAGACTGATTTGGCTAGAATGATTCTACTGTACCTGTACTATTTATTAAGAACATATAACACATTAAATTAAAACTGAACTGTGTTCTAAACATTTTACAATCTTCTACCCTGATGTTCTCCTTATCAATTACTTTTCGCATGTGTCTCTGTTCTATATGAAATACTATAGGTTCATTATTGCTTTATGTTTTCAAAAACAAAATTTACTGCTATAAAACATATATTATTGCATTTTACATTCACCTCAGTTTTACTAAAATACTGTACAGATGTAGAATTATGGTTGGTCGCGCTGCCCTCACAAAATGGGCACATTTTTATTCCTCTGTTCTCGAGGTGTGCCAGTAAGGAGACTAATGCCCAATCAGGATTAACACAGTGGGAGTCCCTACTTCTGAAACCTATCAGACTGTAAGAGATGTGCAGTAAGAGTGAGACTGAAGCAGTCACTCTGCCTGCACACATCTAACAGGTGATCGCACTGGTTTTATTTAATTTTAATAACACATTTTTTAAGCAGGGGGTCTCCGGAGCTGATCCACATTAATTTCAGCTCCATAGACCCCCTGATTCCTGAGAAATAAGCCCGGTATTGGTAAAACAGGAACAAAAATAGAGAAATACAAAAAAGACCTGTTTGATAATACGTTAAAGACTTATGATAAACCACATAAAGGACTTTGTATGCAATAGGTTAAGAACTTATGATAAACCACTATCAGCCTTATGCCTGGGCAGGAAAACAATCCACAGCTGACTACCAGCTGAACTGCTTAACCGCTGGGAGCTGCTGTCAGCATCTCTGCACTTCCGTGTGAGAGCGTGTCTCCGTACTGTCTCTGAGTGATGACGTCACCAGCACTACCAGGTGCCTCCAGTCCAACTCTTGCCTCTTCTACCTGACTTGACACATTCTATGTGTTTTGTAACCGGTAGGTTACGTCCTCAGTGGAAAAGATCCACTGAACTTTTTTGTTTATTCATGCTTTATCAATAAAGTCATAATTTTTGATCCTTAACTGTGGGCTCATCTGAGAAATACTCTCTTCAGAGGGATAATCAACATTCCCTATATGTTCATTAATAACTACATAGATGTGAGTATACATCTATATTGATTACATCAATAAGATGTGGATCAGGCAGACTGTGTGATGTGTTCTCCTACAGTATGTATATTTTCCAGTGAAATCCAGGCATGGGCAGGTTAAAGGAGAGAGCTGATAGACAGCTGAAAGGATATAAAGACCCATGAGCATACAACTCATGAGGCGCAAAGTGTGAGTTCAATAATTATACAACTGCCAGAAGAATTCTAATTGTTTGAATTTATTACACTATTTGTGTTCCCCTCTGTTTCTTCTCTTTTTTTGTATATAACTTCTTAACTGACCCACTGTGACCAAGAGAACCACCTACACACTGTGAATATTTATCTGTTGGTTGATTAGGCTCTGTGTTGCTGCTGTACTATTATAGGTTAAAAATAAATAATATTTATTTACTAATGCCCTTCCCTTCAATTTCTGCCTAGCACCCTCTCTATCCACCTTTAAGACCCACCTTAAAACATACTGTACCTGCTTAATGAAGAATATGTGTAGCTCCATGGCTGATACTATACACTTCATACGTAACCCTTGTTCCCTTGCAGACGCGCTTTCAAAAATGCACTCCTACTCTCTCTGTACGTTCTTCCTACCTACCAATTTGATTGTAAGCTCTTTAGAGCAGGGACTCCTTTAGCTAAATGTTACTTTTATGTCTGAAGCACTTCTTCCCATTATCTGTTATTTGTATTATTTGTTATTTATATGGTTGTCGTGTGAATTACTGCTGTAAAGCGCTATGTACATTAATGGTGCTATGTAAATAAAGACATACTGTACATACATACTAATAGTTTTTGCTTTAATCTGCTGTGATTGAATGGACTTTAATGCTGTACATGTGTCTGTGATTGTAGAATATTATCTTGAGATATGTAGTATTGGTTTAAATTTTATTGTTATTGATATTACTGTGAAAAATAATTCCAACAATAATTATTAATGTTCCAGATAGGTTTAATTGTAACTTTGTACAACAGAATAAATATTAGCTGCTCAACCTTAATAAATGTATTTGGTGGTATGTATATTTATGCTTATAGGAGGTGCATGGGGGAATATGGAACATATATACAAGGTGATCCAAGAAGGATAAAAAAAGATTCTCCAAATATTGCACTCATCTAAAAAATGGTCATGTATAATATCAGACAAATGAAATATTCATAGTTACTGGTGTAATAAACCTGGGCTGTACATCAGAGTGTACAGTTAGGTTCGGAAATAATTGGACACTGACACAATTTTCAACAACCGGGATGCAATAGAAGTGCAGACTTTCAGCTTTAATTCAAGGGGTTGAACAAAAATATCGTATGAAACGTTTAGGAATTGCAACCATTTTCATACACAGTCCCCTTATTTCAGGGGCTCAAATGTAATTGGACAAATTAACACAATCATAAACAAAATATTCGTTTTTAATACTTTGTCGAGACTCCTTTGCAGGCAATGACTGGTTGAATTCTGGAACGCATGGACATCACCAAACGCTGGGTTTCCACTTTTTTGATGCTTTGCCAGGCCTTTACTGCAGCTGTCTTCAGTTGTTGTTTGTTCGTGGGTCTTTCTGCCTTAAGTTTTGTCTTCAGCAAGTGAAATGCATGCTCGATCGGGTTGAGATCAGGTTATTGACTCAGCCATTTGCAGAATATTCCTCTTCTTTGCCTTAAAAAATTCCTGGGTTGCTTTCGCAGTATGTTTTGGGTCATTGTCCATCTGTAAAGTGTAGCGCCGTCCAATCAACTTCACTGAATTTGGCTGAATCTGAGCAGACAATATATCCCTATACACTTCAGAATTCATCCGGCAGCTTCTGTCTTCTGTCACAACATCAATAAATACTAGTGACCCAGTGCCATTGTAAGCCATGCATGCCCATGCCATCACACTGCCTCCACCGTGTTTTACAGATGATGTGGTATGCTTCGGATCATGAGCCGTTCCAAGCCTTCCCTATACTTTTTTCTTCTCATCATTCTGGTACAGGTTGATCTTATGATGTCTCATTGGATCCTTGTTGAAACGCACTTGCATTTCATGCCTTAGGAGCATGCGTGTATGTCTCATTGGAAAGCCTTGTTGAAACACATATGCGTGTCATCACATTTAGGCACATGCGTGTATGTCTCATTGGAACCTTGTTGAAACGCATACGTGTGTCATCATATTTAGGCGCATGCGTGTATGACTTCGCATTCAATGTGAATTACAAGTCTGAAAAAAAAAACTTTTTTTGATTTGTTTCTCGACATGGGCTTGCATAACAATTTTTGTTATTCTTAGAATCAATCACTAGCTTTTTAATTCTACACTAGTCATGTATACTGTACTTTATGAGGTGGGTGGCATACTGTGATTTTTATTTGGGGGTATGGGGTTCAAAACATTATGATGACCTGTTCAAAATATTTCTTTGAACTAATAATCCTGCATACAGCCCTCTCTCCCCCCTCAAGACACACACACACACACACACACACACCGGTGAGAGTGTAACCAGGCCAAAAACAGGGATTATGCCTGGCTGGTTAATCCAACCGGTTGGGACAAGAGGGTTTAAAATGTTTGGGCAACATCAGCCCCTATGTTTTCCCCGACACAACATTTTCGTGTCCCTATTTTGCAGCTAAGAAGTAGCTGCAGTTACAATGAAGAAATGAATGAACTTATTTTTGTGCTAACGGTAATTTGCGACACAAGGAGCTTTCTAGTACTGTGCCAATCGTGATTGAAGAAGTGTGACCATGAAGTAAGTACTGATTTCAAGAGAGGTATCAGTTTCCCACCAGCGACAGAAGAACGCCCTCAATATCAATGAATAGTGGTCTCGGTTTAGCTCGAAGTGCCTTATGATACATAGTACTGCCAATCCATTGGTTATCCACGTGAGATCTAGTAGTGGCGAGTGCTGATGTTAACGATCACACCATGACGGATACATGATGCCGGCTTGTAAACCTGAGACCCAGTGAAAGATCAAACGGCAGCCCCATTCACAGAGGCCTTCAATTAGTGGGATAACTTGGCGTTAGGAAAAGAAGCTAGCTATCTCTAATTTTGGAGTGCAGGTAGGTATAACCAAGAAACCATAAACAAATGTTCATACGGTTTATAATTGTTGCATAAGCAGAACAATAATTTAAATAAAGCTGATATGTAAGGTGGATGTTTTAATGTTACAGGAAGGAATCCTTTTCCTGTCCGATATATTTACATGCCGATAGTGTTCATGGATGAAATGGCTGATGGATTTTTCATCTCTGAACTCCAAAAGGCACCCCTTGCTAAAGTGTGTCTCCACTGACGTGCAGTCATATTGACGCCGGAGTTTAAAAGCCTCAGACCAAGTATTAGGGGGCCGGAGATTGTTGAACTTGGCCAGATACGCGGTGGGAAGTTGGGCAGCTTCACACTGGTTACCAAACCCAACTGACTGTCGCCAGGAAGAGTTTGGGCCGCCGATGTGCTAGCGCTAGGTGGAGGTAGCATAGACTCTGGGTATGTGCAAAACTGGAAGCAACTTCTGCCCCTTTGTAATGTACTAGGCATTGGGATAGGCTGGTGGGATAAATTTTCCCACAAGGATGTTGGATGTATTGTTAGGATAGGACCCTTACCCTATAAAATGTCTTGCAGCCCAGTCAAGGCCGCAGAATCATCTCAGATTTTTCCAAAAAAGCGGTACCAAGTACAAGCATTCCAGGCAGTTTCTGGAATGGGAGGGGTTAACTACATCATAACCAAGGAGAGCCACCCTCTTCCGGAAGTTGTTTGATCTAAGGATTCCCGAACGGAAGTCCTGTAACGGACATTACAAAAGTATGTCGCTTTTGCGGCGATATTTGGGCTTGGCAGTTTGCCCCTATAGCCAATGGACTGTCACAGGCAAAACAGGCTTAATCTCGCGCCACCCATTTGCATGCATGAAGGGGTCCGACGAGTTTGTTTCGTCCGTGACAGTATTTATTTTGTTTTCCTCCAGCCAGTAAGTGTATTATTGACTGTATTGGGAAGTATTGTGTGCTGTCATTAAAAGGAAATAAATACAATTATGTTTTACCCACCTGTATGTCAGTCCAAGAAGCCGGTATTCAATTTGTGGATAAGCCCTGGTCTACAGTGACAGATTCCCTCAAATGGAATATTTTGTTACACCAGTACTTTTGTCTATCGAATACCACGGGACCGCCTGAGGGTTGCGATCGGCTTGTTTCTTTCTGCAAGTTCTGGCATGGTCGTAGGGTCTCGTGGATCTTCTATCTGGCCCTCATCCTGTAGAAGAAGCTGGATCCTCGCCTCTGCGGCCGGGACTCCGAACTTCGGGATTAGAGTAAGGCAGTGGCAGAGCTGACTGTATGAATGGAACCAATACTTAGAAAATTGATTTCCGTGTAAGGTTATTTAAGGAAACTTCTCCCAAGATATGGAGATCTTCGCCCATTTGTACCTGTTCTGATCCTGCACTAAACACTGTTAGAATTGTTCCAGGTTGTTACGTGGCGTTCTGTTAGTCGATGTGGTCTGGGGGTGGTAACCAGATGTAGAAGTGGGTGTCGACGCAGCTTTTGCCAAACACCCCAGAACCAGGAAATGAATTGAGACTCGTGTCAGACACTATGACTAGGGGGGTCCCGTATGATGAACCTGAAGATCTGCTTGATAAACGCAGACAGCTTGTTAGCGCTGGGTAGACCTTCATCGGATGAACGGTGCCTTGTTTTGAATGAATCGGTCCACGACGCACCAGATTTGTTCATACCCTGGAACGTGGGAAAGTCCACGATAAAGTCCCATCGAGAAGTGTCTATGGGCGTATCTGGAAGGTAGTGGTGAAGTAAGGCCAGTTTTTTACTGGCGACACAAAGTGGGCATGTACGATATACATTCCTTATATCCTTAAGGGCGTTCAAGAGATCAGTAGCTCAAGAGATCAGTGATCAGTCTAATCGGAGATCAGTAGTCTCTTGTATGTGCAGTGTGACGCGCTGTTTTGATGATGCCCTCCATCTCATGAATCTCTTTGGGAATCTTAGGGGGGTGAATAGGCGACCCTCTGAAAACCTTGAGTCCCCACTGGGATGTTTGCTGGTGCTTGGTGATATCTGGCAAGCATCAAAGGTATTGGCTGCTAGAATGCAAGTGGGGGGGAGACTGGTCTCTTGTGTTCCTCCTTGTTTCCTCTACCAGAAATTTCCGGGACAGGGCGTCGGCTTTATTTTTTTGACCCCGGGATGTAGAAATTATGAAGTAATACTCGGTGTGAAAAATAAGGACCCCCCTTGCCTGCCGAGACCAAGCCGATGTGCCCCCTCAATGTACATAAGTTTTGTAGTCCGTCAATATAGTGACCGGAATCTCGGTGCCCTCCACACAAGTGCCTCCATTCATCCAGAGTAATTTTGATCATGTGGAGTTCACGATTTCCTACATCATAGTTTTTCTTGGGCAGACAATTTAAAAAAAAAATATGCGCAGGGTTGTAGTCGGGCTTGAGGATCTTTCTCTGGGAGAGTATAGCTCCTACTCTACGTCGGAGCGTCAACCTCAAGAGTAAATGGTAGAGGCAGGAGCTGGATGTACCAGATGGGTGCTTACATGAATGCTCTCTTTATCCTCTCAAATGCCTGAGGAGCCTCAGCAGGCCAATTCGTAGGGTCGGCTGCTCCTTTCTGGATCAGCGCGTGATTGGTGCTACTACTGAAGAAAGTCTGAATAATCTCCGGTTGTAATTGGCGAAGCCAAGGAATCTCTGGATAGCTTTGAGGGAAAAGCAGGGCCCATCTATGATGGGTTTTGACCTGGGAGGGTCCTAGCAAGGCGTAGCCGGTAACTATGCCGATAAAAAAGAAGGAGGTATACTTTTGGTGAACCTGACATTTCTCTATCTTGTGCAAATGTGGTTATTCTCTCTTAAAACCTGTAAGACTTGCTGATTTGAGACTTTATGATCTTGAGTGGATCTGGAAAAAATTAGAGATATCGTCCAGATTATACGATCACATGATGGTCCAGTAGTCCCTGAAGATGTCGTTAACAAAGTCTTGGAAGACCGCTGGCGCATTACAGAGACCAAACGGCGATGACCTAGTACGTAATGCCCACTCACGAAGTTGAAGGCCGTCTTCCATTCGTCTCCTTGTCGGATCCTGACCAGGTTGTAAGCCTCTCTGAGATCTAATTTAGGGAAAATGGTAGCTCCTATAAGCTTATCAAAAAGCTCAGCCTATCAATGGGAGGGAAATAGCGGTTCTTTATGGTGAGTTTGGAGACCCACGGTAGTCTATACAGGGCTGAGGAACCCGTCCTTCTTTGACAAAAAAATAATCCACCTCCCTGCGGGCTACAAGGGCTTTCAGAAGAACCCCATCTGGAGGTTCTCCTGGATATATGCCTCATGGCCTGGGTTTCGGGAATGGTGATAAGCATTACCCTAGAGGAGGGATGGTCTGGGCATAGGTCAATAGGGCAATCGTACGCTCGATGTAGTGGAAGTTCCTCCCTGGTGTTTGTCGAAGACTCGTGGAAGTAGATCATACACTGCAGGGCAGCTGTATCTGTCTGATACCGTAACCCACGCCACTCCTGCCCGCCACCGACCATGCGAAACCTGTTACAATGCTCCAAGCAGTGGAGACTTCAGCATAGTGGTACAAACTCCATCCAGTCGATGAGAGGATTGTGATCTGGAGACAAGGAAAATCCAAAATGATGTACACAGAGGGGGTAGAATAACATTCCAGTATATGGTTTCAGAGTGATAGTCTCCGGTCGACACTCTGATGGGTGTCGTTGAAGGAGTATAAACGCGGGCTTTCAGAGGTCGACCATCAATGGCTCAAGACCCACGGACGATCTTTGTGTACCAAGGGTATTCGGTCCTGATCGCGAACCCTTGATCCACGAAGTTTCCCCCTGACCTGGAATCAGAAAGCCTGTGTATTGACTCGAAAGGTTTCTCTGGATATGTAAATAGGAAGATAGATCACTCTAGTAAGGTTGAGGAGGGGGCAAGGCTTTGGTGCCCAGTGTGGCCTCCTGACTCTCACTGGGCTGTGGCATTTCCCGGCCTAGTGGGCAGTTAGCCACTAGGTGTCCGTTGTGGCTGTCTATAGACACAACTCCGGGTGCATTCCTGATGTGTTCTCACTCAACAAGAGACTGGTCCTCCTAGCTGCATGGGCTTCATCTAGAGTGGTTGATGTGGTAAAAGCAGATCCTGTAGTGGGAAAGAGAAGGTTGAATACCTCATGGTGTTGTCTCTATCCATTCTTCTTTTCTGAAGACGCTGGTCCATGGGACTGCAGAGAGTATCAGATACTCAAGTCCAGCAAAGTCAGTCATGGGATGCCAGTTTGTCCTTGAGGCATTCGGACAGGCTTGCCAGAAGACAGCGACAGGTGCCTCATCATTCCATCCAGCCCGTCTCCATAGCACGGTGCAGATTCCACGCATAGCGAGCCACGGTACAATTCCCTTGGAAATGTTGAGCAGCTAGTAGAGCGGCGTAACTTACGACCGGGGTAGAATACCATCCTGAACTCCTAATGAAAGAACAAATCCGACGTCAGGTCTGGATGTTGCTCACATATAGGAGAGACCCATGCACAGGGCATCCTCGGTCACAGCAGGATATGAAAAGCCACCTTGATCGTGGGGAAGGAAGTGAGATGAAGCAGGTCAAATTGAATCGAGCATTGGTTCAGAAACCCCCGACAATCCTATGGGGTCTCCTGCATACCGGTTGGGGTTGGCAACTGCAGTTCAAAGGTCGGAGTCACAGGAGCTGAACCAGCTGTGAGTGTCCGGGATTAACAGTGGGGGTGATCAAACGTCTAACGTGGTCAGTGAGGGCCATCTAGGTCTTGCTTTAATTGGTTACCTGTTGGTCCTTTGGGCAAAAGATCCTTTTACCTTGCTGAAACCACCCCTCATGTGTGTCCAATCATCGACCCACCACAGCGGGTCCATTTTTTGGGCTGAGCATATTGTCACTCTGTGCTCACCACAAACAGGACTAAGACCGCAGGGCTGAGGTGGGGATGTATAGACACTGACCTACAACCACGTAGTTCATTTCAGAGTGCATAATCCAAATCGTGTAGCCGGGTCAGGGTTATAGAAGTCTGGTTTGTCAAGACTTGCCGATGTTCAGTGTGTGAGAGTTAAAGGGTCGTGTCCATGAGCCGTGTCCAGGAGTAGAAGGGTAAATGGTCGGGGTACGTAGCTGGGGTCAAAGGCTTGGAGAAGCAGGAATCCGTATTAAGCCAAATTCATGGACTGAAAAAGAACAGGTCAAATACAAGCAAGGTTCAAGGCACAAACAGCCTGAACGAAACAACAGCGAGCACAACGCATAAACCAACAGTTGTAACTCAGCAATGAAGGAGTGGGAGGGCCCAGTTTAAGAAGGTTAAGGATCCAATCAAGGAAACAGGTGTGGCAAAAGCCCTCCAATTGCAGGGGTCTGAAGGGAGGATACATAGATCCACATCAGGTGAGGGAATACCAGGGATCCAGTGATGTGGTTCAGTAACACGCAGTGTCGTTGGTGCGTGGCGTGGTGTTGCCCGCGCTGAGGTCGTTCCTCAGAGACGCCACCTCCTTCGTGCGCGTGCTGGTCTAAGCGCACGTGCCCTGTATCTGTCGTGGGAGGACCCAAGGGCGGGGCGTGGCGGCGGATTTTACAGTGACTATGCAATTTGTGTCACCTTTTATACACTGTTCCATATTGAATTTTTCATGGGCATGGAGACGAGCTGCTGGTGTTAAAATTGTGCGTACTGTGTACTAAACTGTCAGTGAGGCTGAGGCCTATTAAATTAAATATAAATACATCATCCATTTTGTTGATTCAATCACATTGAATACACATCGAATATTACATTGAATTACATTCCTCTGTGCTTGATTTTTTTTCTAAAAGCAGCGATACCGAAAAAAGATTTAGAAGGATCTCAGCATGAGAATACAGGATAGTACAAGAATGGAACAGAATTTGTCCTGGTTAGTTGTTTCGGGTCTCGTTTACAAAAAGTGTCAGTCCTTATCATGCCCATGGTAAGGCAAAAAGTGTAAAGCGGAGTCCACAGTCACTACAGAGTAAGTATTTTTGTTGTGTACTGTACAGTATTACTGTAATACACTATTACTGGTAAAATTGCATTAGTGTGTTTTACAGTACTTTTTCCTAGCAATTATTTTAAGAGAAAAAAAATTGTCCTATTACTCTAATAATGTCTTGTATGCATGCTTTAATATTTTATCAATTTTTAAATTCCAATATCACTTACTTTTTATTTTAACTGTATACTGTACAGTACTGTATGAGGGGGCAATAGTCTCATTTTTTTGTGGGGTGTTATTTACAGCATGTACTGCGTGAACACTTTATTGTAAAACCATTCAAATGATGTCTTTGAAACTACTGTACAGTTGTATTATCTTGCACACACGGACTGGCAAAGTTGCACCTCCCTCCCCTCAAAAAGCATACTGTAGACAAAGGACATTCAACAGCTTATCGACACCATCACCAGAGCAATACAAGACATTCTACATTCTCTTCTTTTTCAGGCTGCATTGCATTTGTATTGTACGTACTGTATGTCTTTTTTATTTCACAGAAGTGCCAAAGTGTACTCAGTGCTTCACAAAGAATACAGTACAGGGAATTTTAATATATAGTGCAGCAAATATCAAATAAGTCAGCAAGATCAGACAATAGGAAAGGAAATCCCTGCCCTGAAGAGCTTACATCTAAGAGGTTATAAGAGGAAAAGTGCTGTAGATGGCAGTGCTTGGTCACAAGTGGGTGGTAGGAATGACTGAGTATGGGACAGTACCAACTGTCAGCTATTGGGATGTTTGATTTCTTGGCAAGTTTTAAGGTAGTCAGTATTATATTTATTTTATAGAAAATTGGGGCCTACTGTAACAAATTGTTCGCTTTTCCTTACACTGTAGGATGACAACGCTTCTTGTGGACCAAATAGTGAAGAGAATGATGAGAGTGTGCACAGCAAGGGTCAAGACTGCTCTGAGAAAACTCACAATATAAAAGCATCTGAGACCAGCATCAGGCAGATGAGAGCAAATTGGGATGGAAATATGGACGTGTAAAGTAAGGATCTTACTGTGACTGTACCTTAAAATTATTCCTTTCATTACGAACCATATCCCATGAAAGGAGGCCAACAAGATCAAAAGAGTGGATCAGGCACGGGCATGGTCGAAAGTGGCGAGACTTTTCAGGATTTCATCTTACTGATGAGACAACGTATCTTCTTGAGAGATTTCCATTCCACAAAAAAGGACGCCTATCTCTGAAGCCGCATCCCAAGCACCCAGTGAAGATGCATGTGTGGGGTGGGCTCTTAGATGTGGACAAGATGCATCATCATATTGAGGGTAGAATCATGCACAAATTCACATGCTGTGGCCTTATGCACTGTACAACGTAGTGTATAGTATTTGGTACATTTTTCTTTTCTTTTTTTCTTTTCTTTTTCCAGGAATCATGATAAAGTTTTTTCGAAGAGAAAATAGTGCCAGAGATTGTTAATACATACGCGTGATTCCCATCTGGTCACCGTTTCTTCCAGGACAATGATCCGAAACACACCGCGTCTAGTTCCCATATTCTTGCCAGCGGTCTCAACTGGGTTATAAGACGCCAACCGGAGTAAGTTTGGTACCGTTTCTCATTATTTTACACGTTTACAGTATATCTCTTTAACTATTAACTTCCCCCCCCCCCCGCCCAATTCAAGATCCCCAGACTTGAATCCCAATCGACTCGGTATGGCATCAGTTGAAGGATTATATCAGAAAAGTGATGAAACCGTCCAAAAAGGATGAATTAGCAGAAGGAATATGAGTTTCTGGAACAACATACTCACGTACCAAAGATGCAATAAATATTGATCATATTGCGACCGGGTTGCCTATTCTTTTACAGCATAATGGGCAGGCCACAGGAAAACTGGTAAGGTACTGTAATATGGTAAGTACAGGTAAGTGATACAGGTAAGTATGGCACTCAAAAACCATTTTATGTCAGCCCTTCCCTCCACTTTCTACTGTACAGTATATACGTATTAATCCAGTGCAGGATGTGTCACCTACAGTAGTTATAGTTATAGTTATATAGTATATAGTTCAGTACAGTATACTATATACAGTATACAGTATAAATAATGACTTACAGTAGTGCGGCCTACAGTAGTTTTACAGTTATACAGTAGTTATACAGTTATACTAGTATAGTTAGTGTGCCCAATATAGTATATACTGTACACAATGCCTTAAATGCCTTTACTGCACTTATTTTTTTCTTTTCAGAGCTGCTGCAGACAAGGAAGGGGGGAGATAGATGAGGTAGCAAGCGCTCAAATGCTAGGCCAAATAATGATATAGTGTCAGAACCAACATCCAAAGGAAATCCGTAACACAAATGTAGAGTAGTAGTAATGCAGCTGACAATAATGGGTGCAGTCCTCCTGAAGACAGGTAGTGGGTAGTGCGAGGCCACCCACGATCAATCTCATTGGTAGGATCCCCTGTAGCAAAAGTTACTCACGTTCCTTGGTGTGGCTGGCTGGCTGTGCAGCTTCCAATGCTGAATGCAGAAGTAGAAGATAGCAGGAGCGCACGAACCGGAAGGAGCAGGAAAGGACTCAAAATGTATTAAAAAGTACTTTATTGTATCATGACACCCTCCAACGCGTTCGAACGTCACTCGCGTTCTTTATCAAGGATAAAATACAGTGTGAGCAACCTATAAATACCTCTTACCTGCGTCCATTCGCTCCAAAACGGCACCGTAGTGACGTCATGACGCAATGCACGAAGCCGTGCGCATGCTCAGAGCGCCAACCGCGGTCGAAGGGGAAGTGTCTACAGCAGAGGATGGAAAGAGAGGCTAAACAAGTAGGGCAAAAATAATACAGGAGCCTAACAGGACAAAGGAAGTCCATGGACCAACTCAAAATAAAAATTAACTAATGATCCTCTGCAACCATAAGAATAAGAAGGAGGAAAATGAAGGGAAAGAAGGGAAGGAAAAGGGAAGGGAAGGGAAGGGGAAGGAAAACAATATAAGCATATAAGAATCCTAAGAAATACAATACAAAAATGTTAAAACAAGTTATTAAAAACAACAAAACATAATAGCTGATAAATGGAGATAACTATAGACACAATATATACTAATATAAAATTATCAACAATTCACTTGTTAAGGTGTCAGAGAATAATATGGATTTAGAAGATAATTGAATATGTAAACACAGAAAAAAGAAAAGAAACAAAAATAATATAATTAAAAAAGAGAAAATTATGAGAAAAGAATAATAAATCCAGACCATATTATGAATAAGATATCTCTGATCAAAGGATGATCTAGACCTACAGGAAATGGCCTAAATGCCATTCAATATTTAAACCCATAGGAAGCGTTTAACCCAATATGCTTCCTTACGGTTCAATAAATTGGCACAGTCACCTCTCTAGTCTATTATGAACAATTCTATGCCCAAAAATGAAAAGTTCCCATGCCTCCCTGTCTACATTCAGAGAAGTGTTGGCACTGATGATTAAGGTCCTTTAATCTTTAAGTCTTAAATGCTCTAATATCCTGACTTAAGAGCTCTAATCGTCTCCCCACATAACTTTTACCACATCCACATGTTATGAGGTACTACGAATTGACTCTTACAATTTATGAAGCTGTTAATATAGAATTTTTTTAATGTAATTGCTCACCTGGGTATCATGTGGTAGTCATAAACTGTCCTGAAAGAAGATGGAAGGTTTCATGTGTTTGCAAACACTTCAAGAACCGCATTAAGGAACCCCATGGCAGTGAAAGAGAAATTGCTGTCTTAGAATAGTTTTGTCACTTGGGGAGATATAGGAAACGACAGTTCTCGCCCTACGATACACAAATTTAGGACCTGACCCAATATATTTTAATATGGGTCCATAGATAAGACATTCCAATGTTTGGAGATAATTGATTTAATGTCCCCCCTGTTTGTTAAACTGTGAAATAAAGAGTGGACATTTATTGTCAAATTTATTATGTCCTTTGTTCTTACATTATTCATATTATAATCTGTGTTCCTATAAGTTTGTACATGGTGATCAAAGGGAGAGCGTCCAATATCCCGAGTGGGTACAAAGATGATCTCTCTGTATTAAGGGCGATATCAATGCATCAGTGTGCTAGTCACAGAATAACCTCTATCAATAAATTGTTGGCTAAGGTCCTCAGACTGAGAAAGAAAGCCATCAATAGTCGAGCAATTCATTCTCAGCCTAAGGAAATGTCCCTTAGGGATGGGTCTAATTATGGGGTGGATGACAATTGTCCGCCCTCAAGAGTGTTTCTTGATTTTTGTTTCTGTAAACATCTATTTGAATTATTTTATCAATATCCACAAATAATTGAAGATCCAGAAATTCAATATGATGTGAGTGAAAATAAGAGGGAATCTAAGTTATAATCATTATTATTAAGATAATTAACAAAAGATGCAGTGTGACATCCCCTTTCCAAATAAAATTAAACTGCGTCCACAAATCTTTTAAATAAAATGATATTGTTACGAAAAGTTTGGTGCATGAAAAAATAAATGTGCTTCCCACCACCCCTAAAAAGATTGCATACGAAGGAGCAAAGCTCGTGCCCTAGCAGTCCATTAACTGTAAATACAATTTGTGATAAGGTGAAAAATTGTGCGTGAGAAGAAATAAAATGCATCTAAAATAAATGCTGATTGAATATTGAGATTTCTGGTATCTCAATAAAATGGAGAACAGCCGCCATCCCCTTCGTGCTGTATAATTGAATAAAGAGATATCACATCGAGTGGATGTGACCCACAGTAATGATTATCCCAAGTGCATGCTTAAGTGATTCAGATGATCACCAGAGTCCAGTATAAATGAGGGTAACTTTTTACAAAAGGTTGAAGAAACGTGTTATATCTAGAAAGACCATCTCCCAAGATCCAATACTGGAGACAATTGGCCGACCAGGAGGATCGACCAATGTCTTATGGATCTTTGGAGATGGGGGATGATAGGGACAATGGATGAGATGGAATAATATACTGAACCTCATCATTGGAAAAAACCTCCTGATAAACACATAGTCTACTAGTTCAACAAGGGCTTCCAAAAAGTGCGATGTGGGATCTGTGGATAGCACAGGCTTCGCGCATTGCGTCATGATGTCACTATGTGTGCCGTTGGGCGCGAATTGGACGCAGGTAAGAGGGTATTTATTAGGTTGCATCACACTGTATTTTATCCTGATAAGAATGTGGTGACGTTCGAAACGCGTTGGATGGGTCTCATGACACAATAAAGTACCTTTTTATACATTTTGATTTTGGGTCCTTCCTGCTCCTTCCGTTTGTGCGCTCCTCCCTATCTTTCTACCAAGGAAGGGGGGGGGGCATGTGTAAAATTATTGTACTGTGTGTATATGTAGCAGCCATCAGTAATTTACACAAAACCCCCCCTCTCTCAATGACAAAGAACTTCAGCCATTACAGAAGAGATAAAGTCAAGATTGTAAATTTGGAAGAAGAGGCAACATATTGTCTTTTTTATTATTCTTTTCCATGAATATCCTGCACAATAAATTGTTCCTTCTTTTAAATTCATGAGAATCATTTTAACTTTTATAGTGAGTGGAGGGGAGAGGTGTCTACACAGTCTGTACAATGAATTGATTTTGGGAGGTGTGGATAACTGTAAACAAAGCCTCAAAGATTTTCATGAATGGCTCTCGAGGGGGAGGTGTCAATAAGAAGTTGAAAATAAGTTTGGCTTTAGTCTGTGTGTGTGTGTGTGTGTGTGTGTGTGTGTGGTGTGTGTGTTGCTGTGTGTGTGAGTTGGTTGTGTGTTTTTGTTTTTGTTAGCTGTTTTGTTTTTTTTTTTTGTTTGGTGTGTGTGTAGGCTAAAGTATTTCTAATTCTTATCGACACCTCCCCCAAAACCATTAATTTGTAATTGGAGGTTTTGTGTTTTAGTGTAATCTTCCCGAGCCCTGGATTAAATGCCCATGCGTACGTGTGAATAGCCTTTCTACTTCTTATCGACACTTCCCCCCACTCCCCACCCCCCTCGAGAGCCATTCATGAAAATCTTTGAGGCTTTGTTTACAGTTATCCACACCTCCCAAAATCAATTCATTTGTTACAGACTGTGTAGACACCTCTCCCCTCCACTCACACTAAAAAGTTAAAATGATTCTCATGAATTTAAAGAAGGAACAATTTTATTTGTGCAGGATATTCATGGAAAAATGAATAATAAAAAAGACAATATGTTGCCTCTTCTTCCAAATTTACAATCTTGACTTTATCTTCTTCGTAATGGCTGAAGTTCTTTTGTCATTGAGAGAGGGGGGGTTTGTGTAAATTACTGATGGCTGCTACATTATACACACAGTACAATAATTTTACACATGCCCCCCCCCCCTTCCTTGGTAGAAGATAGGGAGGAGCGCACAAACCGGAAGGAGCAGGAAAGGACCCAAAATCAAAATGTATTAAAAAGGTACTTTATTGTGTCATGAGACCCATCCAACGCGTTTCGAACGTCACCACATTCTTTATCAAGGATAAAATACAGTGTGATGCAACCTAATAAATACCCTCTTACCTGCGTCCAATTCGCGCCAAAACGGCACACATAGTGACATCATGACGCAATGCGCGAAGCCTGTGCTATCCACAGATCCCACATCGCACTTTTTGGAAGCCCTTGTTGAACTAGTAGACTATGTTGTTATCATGGAGGTTTTTTTCCAATGATGAGGTTCAGTATATTATTCCATCTCATCCTATTGTCCCTATCATCCACCATCTCCCAAAGATCCATAAGACATTGGTCGATCCTCCTGGTCGGCCAATTGTCTCCAGTATTGGATCTTTGGGAGATGGTCTTTCTAGATATGTTAACACGTTTCTTCAACCTTTTGTAAAAAAGTTACCCTCATTTATACTGGACTCTGGTGATCATCTGAATCAACTTAAGCATGTCACTTGGGATAATCATTACTTGTGGGTCACACTCGATGTGATATCTCTTTATTCAATTATACAGCACGATCAGGGGATGGCGGCTGTTCTCCATTTTATTGAGATACCAGAAATCTCAATATTTCAATCAGCATTTATTTTAGATGCAATTTTATTTCTTCTCACGCACAATTTTTTCACCTTTAATCACAAATTGTATTTACAGTTAATTGGCACTGCTATGGGCACGAGCTTTGCTCCTTCGTATGCAAATCTTTTTATGGGGTGGTGGGAAGCACAATTTATTTTTTCATGCACCAAAACTTTTCGTAACAATATCATTTTTTATAAAAGATTTGTGGACGATTTAATTTTTATTTGGAAAGGGGATGTCACTACACTGCACTCTTTTGTTAATTATCTTAATAATAATGATTATAATCTTAGATTCCCTCTTAATTTTCACTCACATCATATTGAATTTCTGGATCTTCAATTATTTGTGGATATTGATAAAATAATTCAAATAGATGTTTACAGAAAACAAAACTCAAGAAACACCTTCTTGAGGGCGGACAATTGTCATCCACCCCATATTATTAGACCCATCCCTAAGGGACATTTCCTTAGGCTGAGAATGAATTGCTCGACTATTGATGGCTTTCTTTCTCAGTCTGAGGACCTTAGCCAACAATTTATTGATAGAGGTTATTCTGTGACTAGCATCACTGATGCATTTGATATCGCCCTTAATACAGAGAGATCATCTTTGTTACCCACTCGGGATATTGGACGCTCTCCCTTTGATACACATGTACAAACTTATAGGAAACAAGATTATAATATGAATAAATGTAAGAACAAAGGACATAATAAATTTGACAATAAATGTCCACTCTTTATTTCACAGTTTAACAAACAGAGGGGGGACATTAAATCAATTATCTCCAAACATTGGAATGTCTTATCTATGGACCCAATATTTAATAAATATATTGGGTCAGGTCCTAAATTTGTGTATCGTAGGGCGAGAACTGTCGGTTCCTATATCTCCCCAAGTGACAAAACTATTCCTAAGACTAGCAATTTCTCTTTCACTGCCAGGGGTTCCTTTAAATGCGGTTCTTGAAGTGTTTGCAAACACATGAAACCTTCCATCTTCTTTCAGGACAGTTTATGACATCCACATGATACCCAGGTGAGCAATTACATTAAAAAAATTCTATATTAACAGCTTCATAAATTGTAAGAGTCAATTCGTAGTATACCTCATAACATGTGGATGTGGTAAAAGTTATGTGGGGAGAACGATTAGAGCTCTTAAAGTCAGGATATTAGAGCATTTAAGACTTAAAAGATTAAAGGACCTTAATCATCCAGTGTCCAAACACTTCTCTGAATGTAGACAGGGAGGCATTGGGAACTTTTCATTTTTGGGCATAGAATTAGTTCATAATAGACCTAGAGGAGGTGACTGTGCCAATTTATTGAACCGTAAGGAAGCATATTGGGTTTAACGCTTCCCTATGGGTTTAAATATTGAATGGCATTTAGGCCATTTCCTGTAGGTCTAGATCATCCTTTGATCCAAGGAATATCTTTATTCATAAATATGTGTCTGGATTTATATTATTCTTTTCTCATAATTTTCTCTTTTTTAATTATATATTTTTTTGTTTCTTTTCTTTTTCTTCTGTGTTTTACATATTCAATTATCTTCTAAATCCATATATTATTCTCTGACACCTTAACAAGTGATATTGTTGATAATTTTATATTAGTATATATTGTGTCATATTAGTTATCTCCATTTATCAGCTATTATGTTTTGTTGTTTTTAATAACTTGTTTTTAACATTGTTTGTATTGTATATTTCTTAGGATTCTTATATGCTTTATATTGTTTTTTTTCCCTTCCCCTTCCCTTCCCTTCCCTTTTCCTTCCCTTCCTTTCCCTTCACTTTTCCTCCTTCTTATTCTTATGGTCTGCAGAGGATCATTAGTTAATTTTTATTTTGAGTTGGTCCATGGACTTCCTTTGTCCTGTTAGGCTCCTGTATTTATTTTGCCCTTACTTGTTTAGCCTCTCTTTCCATCCTGCTGTAGACACTTCCGCCCTTCGACCGCGTTTTGGCGCTCTGAGCATGCGCACGGCTTCGTGCATTGCGTCATGACGTCACTACGTGTGCCGTTTTGGAGCGAATTGGACGCAGGTAAGAGGGTATTTATTAGGTTGCATCACACTGTATTTTATCCTTGATAAAGAACGCGGTGACGTTCGAAACGCGTTGGATGGGTGTCATGATACAATAAAGTACCTTTTTAATACATTTTGAGTCCTTTCCTGCTCCTTCCGGTTCGTGCGCTCCTGCCTATCTTCTACTTCTGCATATCAGCATTGGAAGCTGCACAGCCAGCCAGCCACACCAAGGAACGTGAGTAACTTTTGCTACAGGGGATCCTACCAATGAGATTGATCGTGGGTGGCCTCGCACTACCCACTACCTGTCTTCAGGAGGACTGCACCCATTATTGTCAGCTGCATTACTACTACTCTACATTTGTGATTACGGATTTCCTTTGGATGTTGGTTCTGACACTATATCATTATTTGGCCTAGCATTTGAGCGCTTTGCTACCTCATCTATCTCCCCCCCTTCCTTGTCTGCAGCAGCTCTGAAAAGAAAAAAATAAGTGCAGTAAAGGGCATTTAAGGCATTGTGTACAGTATATCACTATATTGGGCAAACTATATACAGTATAACTGTATAACTACTGTATAACTGTAAAACTACTGTAGGCCGCACTACTGTAAGTCACTTATTTATACTGTATACTGTATATAGTATACTGTACTGTAACTATATACTATATAACTATAACTATACTACTGTAGGTTAGACACATCCTGCACTGGATTTAATACTGTATATACTGTACAGTAGAAAGTGGAGAGGAAGGGCTGACATAAAATGGTTATTTTGAGTGCCATACTTACCTGTATCATACTTACCTGTACTTACCATATTACAGTACCTTACCAGTTTCCTGTGGCCTGCCCATTATGCTGTAAAAGAATAGGCAACCCGGTCGCAATATGATCAATATATTTATTGCATCTTTGTACGGTGAGTATGTTGTTCCAGAAACTCATTATTCCTTCTGCTAATTCATCCTTTTTGGACGGTTTCATCACTTTTCTGATATAATCCTTCAACTGATGCCATACCGAGTCGATGGGATTCAAGTCTGGGGATCTTGAATTGGAGCGGGGGGGGGGGGGGAAGTTAATAGTTAAAGAGATATACTGTAAACAGTGTAAAATAATGAGAAACGGTTACCAAACTTACTCCGGTGGCGTCTTAACCCAGTTGAGACCGCTGGCAAGAATATGGGAACTAGACGCGGTGTGTTTCGGATCATTGTCCTGGAAGAAACGGTGACCAGATGGGAAATCACGCGTAATGTATTCAACAATCTCTGGCACTATTTTCTCTTCGAAAAATACTTTATCTATGATTCCTGGAAAAAGAAAAGAAAAAAAGAAAAGAAAAATGTACCAAATACTATACACTACAGTTGTACAGTGCATAAGGCCACAGCATGTGAATTTGTGCATGATTCTACCCTCAAATATGATGATGCATCTTGGTCCACATCTAGAGAGCCCACCCCACACATGCATCTTCACTGGGTGCTTGGGATGCGGCTTCAGAGATAGGCGTCCTTTTTTGTGGAATGGCAAATCTCTCAAGAGATACAGTTGTCTCATCAGTAAAGATGAAATCCTGAAAAGTCTCGCCACTTTCGATCCATGCCCGTGCCTGATCCACTCTTTTGATCTTGTTGGCCTCCCTTATCATGGGATATGGTCTGTAATGACAAGGAATAATTTTACAGGTACAGTCACAGTAAGATCCTTACTTTACACGTCCATATTTCCATCCCAATTTGCTCTCATCTGCCTGATGCTGGTCTCAGATGCTCTTATATTGTGAGTTTTCTCCAGAGCAGTCTTGACCCTTGCTGTGCACCTCTCATCATTCTCTTCACTTATTTGGTCCACAAGAAGCGTTGTCATCCTACAGTGTAAAGGAAAACAGAACAATTTGTTACAGTAGGCCCCAAATTTTCTATAAAATAAATATAATACTGACTAACCTTAAAACTTGCCCAAGAAATCAAACATCCCAATAGCCTGCACAGTTGGTACTGTCCCATACTCAGTCATTCCTACCACCCATTGTGACCAAGCACTGCCATCTACAGCACTTATTCCCTCTTATAACCTCTTAGATTGTAAGCTCTTCAGGGCAGGGATTTCCTTTCCTATTGTCTGATCTTGCTGCACTTATTGATTATTTGCTGCACTTATTGTATTATTAAAATTCCCTGTACTGTATTCTTTGTGAAGCACTGAGTACACTTTTGGCACTTCTGTAAATAAATAAAGACATACAGTACCGTACAATACAATATGCAATGCAGCCTGAAAAAGAATGAGAATGTATGAATGTCTTGTATTGCTCTGGTGATGGTGTCGATAAGCTGTTGAATGTCCTTCTGCTACAGTATGCTTTTTGAGGGGAGGGAGGTGCAACTTTGCCAGTCCGTGTGTGCAAGATAATACACTGTACAGTAGTTCAAAGACATCATTTGAATGGTTTTACAATAAAGGTTCACTGCAGTACATGCTGTAAATAACACCCCACAAAAAAAATGAGACTATGCCCCCTCATACAGTACATGTACAGTATACAGTTAAAATAAAAAGTAAGTGATATTGAGAATTTAAAAATTGATAAAATATTAAAAGCATGCATACAAGACATTATTAGAGTAATAGGACAATTTTTTTTCTCTAAAATAATTGCTAGGAAAAAAGTACTGTAAAACACACTAATGCATTTTACCAGTAATAGTGTAATTACAGTACATACTGTACAGTACACAAAACAAAAATACTTACTCTGTAGTGACTGTGGGACTCCGCTTTACACTTTTTGCCTTACCATGGGCATGATAAAGGACTGCACTTTTTGTTAAACGAGACCCGAAACAACTAACCAGGACAAATTCTGTGTCCATTCTTGTACATATCCTGTATTCTCATGCTGAGATCCTTCTAAATCTTTTTCTTCGGTATCGCTGCTTTTAGAAAAAAAATCAAGCACAGAGGAATGTATATTCAATGTATATTCGATGTGTATTCAATGTGCATTGAATCAACAAAATGGATGATGTATTTATACTTTAATTTAATAGGCCTCAGCCTCACTCGACAGGTTTAGTACACAGTACGCACACTTTTAACACCAGCAGCTCGTCTCCATGCCCATGAAAAAATTCAAATATGGACACAGTGTATAAAAGGTGACACAAATTGCATAGTCACTGTAAAATCCGCCGCCAAGCCCCGCCCCTTGGGTGCCTCCCACGACAGGAGTACAGGGGCACGTGCGCTTAGACCAGCACGCGCACGAAGGAGTGGCGTCTCTGAGGCACGACCTCAGCACGCGGGCAACACCACGCCACGCACCAACGACACGTGCGTGTTACTGAACCACCAATCAGCTGGATCCCTGGTATTCCCTCACCTGATGTGGATCTATGATCCTCCCTTCAGACCCCTGCAATTGGAGGGCTTTTGCCACACCTGTGTTCCTTGATTGGATCCTTAACCTTCTTAAACTGGGCCCTCCCACTCCTTCATTGCTGAGTACAAACTGTGGTTTATGCGTTGTGCTCGCTGTTGTTTCGTTCAGGCTGTTTGTGCCTTGAACCTTGCTTGTATTTGACCTGTTCTTTCTCCAGTCCTGAACTTTGGCTTCACTACGGATTCCTGCTCTCTCCAAGCCTTTGACCCCAGCTACGTACCCCGACCATTCTACCCTCTCTACTCCTGGACCACGGCTCATGGACACCGACCATTCTTAACTCTCCAACACTGAACATCGGCAAGTTCCTTGACAAACCAGACTTCTATAACCCTGACCCGGCTACACGATTTGGATTATGCACTCTGAAATGAACTACGTGGTTGTAGGTCAGTGTCTATACATCCCCACCTCAGCCCTGCGGTCTTAGTCCTGTTTGTGGTGAGCACAGAGTGACAATATGCTCAGCCCAACAAAAATGGACCCCGCTGTGGTGGGTCGATGATTGGACACACATGAGGGGTGGTTTCAGCAAGTAAAAGGATCTTTTGCCCAAAAGGACCAACAGGTTAACCAATTAAAGCAAGACCTAGATGCCCTCACTGACCACGTTAGACGTTTGATCACCTCCACTGTTAATCCCGGACCACTCACAGCTGGTTCAGCTCCTGTGACTCCGACCTTTGAACTGCAGTTGCCAACCCCCAACCGGTATGCAGGAGACCCCATAGGATGTCGGGGGTTTCTGAACCAATGCTCGATTCAATTTGACCTGCTTCACTCTCACTTTCCTTCCCCACGATCAAAGGTGGCATTTATCATATCCCTGCTGACCGAGGATGCCCTGGCATGGGTCTCTCCTATATGTGAGCAACATCCAGACCTGACGTCGGATTTCGTTCTCTTCATTACGGAGTTCAGGATGGTATTCTATACCCCGGGTCGTAAGGTTACTGCCGCTTCTACTCTGCTCAACATTTCCAAGGGAGATTGTACCGTGGCTCGCTATGCGCTGGAATTCTGCACCGTGGCTATGGAGACGGGCTGGAATGATGAGGCCCTGTCAGCTGTCTTCTGGCAGAGCCTGTCCGAATGCCTCAAGGACAAACTGGCATCCCATGACTGACTTGCTGGACTTGAGTATCTGATAACTCTCTGCATCCGCATGGACCAGCGTCTTCAGAAAAGAAGAATGGATAGAGACAAACACCCATGAGGTATTCAACCTTCTTCTTTTCCCACTACAGGATCTGCTTTTACCACATCAACCACTCTAGATGAGCCCATGCAGCTAGGAGGGACCAGTCTCTTGTTGAGTGAGAACAACATAGGATGCACCCGGAGTTGTGTCTATACTGCAGCCACAACGGACACCTAGTGGCTAACTGCCCACTGAGGCCGGGAAATGCCACAGCCCAGTGAGAGTCAGGAGGACCACACTGGGCACCAAAGCCTTGCCCCCTCCTCAACCTTCTACGAGGATCTATCTTCCTATTTACATATCCAGAGAAACCTTTCGAGTCAATACACAGGCTTTCTGGATTCCAGGTCAGGGGGAAACTTCGTGGATCAAGGATTCGCGATCAGGAACCGAATACCCTTGGTACACAAAGATCGTCCGGTGGGTCTTGAAGCCATTGATGGTCGACCGCTGCAGCCCGCGTTTATCTCCTTCCAAACGACACCCATCAGGATGTCGACCGGAGACTATCACTCTGAAACCATATACTGGATGTTATTCATACCCCCTCTGTGTACATCATTTTGGATTTTCCTTGTCTCCAGATCCACAATCCTCTCATCGACTGGATGGAGTTTGTACCACTATGCTGAAGTCTCCACTGCTTGGAGCATTGTATACTAGGTTCCAAGGTGGTGGCGGGAGTGGCGGTTACGGTATCAGACAAGATACAGCTGCCTGCAGTGTATGACTACTTCCACGATGTCTTCGACAAACACCAGGTGGAGGAACTTCCACTACATCGAGCGTACGATTGCCCTATTGACCTAGTGCCCAGCACCATCCCTCCTAGGGTAGGATCTTATCCGCATTCCCGAAACCCAGGCCATGAGGCAATATATCCAGGAGAACCTCCAGATGGGGTTCTTCTGAAAGTCCTTGTAGCCCGCAGGGGCAGGATTATTTTTTGTCAAAAAGAAGGACGGGTTCCTCAGACCCTGTATAGACTACCGTGGTCTCAATAAACTCACCATAAAGAACCGCTATTCCCTCCCATTGATAGCTGAGCTTTTTGATAAGCTTCAAGGAGCTACCATTTTCCCTAAATTAGATCTCAGAGAGGCTTACAACCTGGTCAGGATCCGACAAGGAGACGAATGGAAGACGGCCTTCAACATTCGTGATGGGCATTACGAGTACTAGGTCATGCCGTTTGGTCTCTGTAATGCGCCAGCGGTCTTCCAAGACTTTGTTAACGACATCTTCAGGGACCTACTGGACCATCATGTGATCGTATATCTGGACGATATCCTAATTTTTTCCAGATCCACTCAAGATCATACAGGTCAAATCAAGCAAGTCTTACAGGTTTTAAGAGAGAATCACCACTTTGCAAAGATAGAGAAATGTCAGGTTCACCAAAAGTCTACCTCCTTTCTCGGCTATATTATCTCGGATACCGGCCTTGCTATGGACCCCGTCAAGGTTAAACCCATCATAGACTGGCCCTGCCCTCTTTCCCTCAAAGCTATCCAGAGATTCCTTGGCTTCGCCAATTACAACCGGAGATTCATTCAGGACTTTTCTTCAGTAGTAGCACCAATCACGGCGCTGATCCAGAAAGGAGCCGACCCTACGAATTGGCCTGCTGAGGCTCCCCAGGCATTTGAGAGGATAAAGAGAGCATTCATGTAAGCACCCATCCTGGTACATCCAGATCCTGCTCTACCATTTACTCTTGAGGTTGACGCCTCCGACGTAGGAGTAGGAGCTATACTCTCCCAGAGAAAGAATCCTCAAGCCCGACTACAACCCTGCGCATATTTTTTTTTTAAATTGTCTGCCCAAAGAAACTATGATGTAGGAAATCGTGAACTCCACATGATCAAAATTACTCTGGATGAATGGAGGCACTTGTTGGAGGGCACCGAGATTCCGGTCACTATATTGACGGACTACAAAAACTTATTGTACATTGAGGGGGCACATCGGCTTGGGTCTCGGCAGGCAAGGGGGTCCTTATTTTTCACACCCGATTTAACTTCATAATTTTCTACATCCCGGGGTCAAAAAAAATAAAGGCCGACGCCCTGTCCCGGAAATTTCTGGTAGAGGACAACAAGGAGGAACACCAAGAGACCATTCTCCCCCCCACTTGCATTCTAGCAGCCAATACCTTTGATGCATTGCCAGATATCACCAGAGCACCAGCAAACATCCCAGTGGGACTCAAGGTTTCAGAGGGTCGCCTATTCACCCCCCTAAGATTCCAAAAGAGAGTCATGGAATGGGGGCATTCATCCAAAACAGCCGGTCACCCTGGCACAAAGAGAACTACTGATCTCCTTGAACGCACTGATCTCCTTGAACTACTGATCTCCTTGAACGCACCTTAAGGATATAAGGAATTTCATATCTACATGCACCACTTGTGCGCAGAACAAAACTGGCCTTCTTCAACCACTACCCATTCCAGAACGCCCATAGACACATATCTCGATGGACTTTATCGTGGACTTTCCCAGTTCCAGAGGTATGGACATAATCCTGGTGGTCGTGGACCGATTTTCAAAACAGGCACACTTCATCCCGATGAAAGGTCTACCCAGCGCTACCAAGCTGTCTGGCGTTTTCATCAAAGAGATCTTCAGGTTTCACGGGACCCCTCTAGTCATAGTGTCTGACAGAGGGTCTCAATTCATTTCCTGGTTCTGGAGGGTGTTTTGCAAAAGCCTGGACGTCGCACTACACTTCTCATCTGGTTACCACCCCCAGACCAATAGACTAACAGAACGCACTAACCAACCCTGGAACAATTCATACAGTGTTTTAGTGCGGATACACAGGACAAATGGGCAGATCTCCTCCCTTGGGCAGAATTTTCCCATAATAACCTCCGGAACAAGTCATAATTTTCTTATAAATTACGGGTTCCACGCTTCTGCACTTCCTTCTCTAATCCCGAAGTTCGGAGTCCCGGCCGCAGAGGACAGGATCCAGCTTCTTCGACACTGAAGGGAGAAGATCCAACAGAACCTACGACATGCCAGAACCTTGCAGAAAAGACAAGCAGATCGCAACCTCAGGGAGGTCCCGGGGTATTCGATAGGACAAAAAGTCTGGTTGTCCACAAAAATATCCATTTGAGAGTGACATCATGTCACGGTAGACCAGGGCTTATCCACAAATTAATACCGGGATTCTGGACTGAGCAGTACAAGGTGGGTAAAATAAATTGTAATTTATTTCCTTTTAAGACAAGCACACAATACTTCACAATTACAGTCAATATACACTTACTGGGATGGGGAAACAAAATAAAATGTTCACGGAACGAAACAAACTCTCTGGACACCCCTTCATGCATGCAAATGGGTGCGAGATGTAAGCCGTGTGACAGTCCTTGGCTAGGGGCTAAACTTGCCAACCCAATATCTCCGCAAAAAGGAAATCTTTTGTAATGTCCTTACAGGATTCGTTCGGGAATCCTTAGATCAAACAAATTCTGGAAGAGGGTGCTCTCCTTGGTTATGATGTAGTTAACCCCTCACATTCCAGAACCGCTGAAGCTGTACTTGGACGCTTCTTGGAAAAATCTGAGATGATTCTGCCTGGGACTGGGCTGCAGACATTTTTATAGGGTTAAGGGTCCTATACCTAACATATACATCCAATCCTCTTGTGGGAATAATTTCCCCCACCTATCCCCGACTTGCCAGTACCTTACAAAGAGGGCAGAAGTTGCTTCCCAGTTTGCACAGAGCATATGCTAACCTCACACCTGAGCTGCTTAGCACACCGGGCCCAAACTCTTACCTGGCGACAGTAAGTCTGGGGTTTGGCTACCAAGTGTGAAGTGCCCATACTTCCCACCGGTATCTGGCAATTAACAATATCCTGGCCACCCTAATACCTTGGGTCTGAGGCTTTTAAACTCCGGACGTCTCATAGACACTGGAGTACCACCTTAGCAGGGTGCCTTTTGAAGTTCAGAGATGAAAAATCCCTCAGCCCATTCATCCATAACATATGGGCATGTAAATATATTCAGGACAGGAAAGGATTCCTTCCTGTACATTTTAAAACACCATTACATTACAGTTTATTTATAAATGTATGTTCTGCTTATGCAACAATTATAAACCGTATACATTTGTTTATGGTTTCTTTTTACCTAGCTGCACTCCAAAAATTAGAGAGCTAGCTCTTTCCTAACGCAAGTTATCCACTTAATTGAAGGGGCTCTGTGATGTGGGCTGCCGTTTGACCTATACTCGGTCTGGGTTACAAGCCGGCATTCAATGTATCCGTCCTGGTTTTGATCGTTAACCTCAGACACTCGCCACTACTTAATCTCAAGTGGATAACAAGATGGCAGGATACTATGTATCAAGAAGGCACTTCAGCTAAACCGCAGACCACTTATTCAATTGAATTTGCGGTTTCTTCGTCTGTGGTTGGAAACTGATACCTATCTTGAAATCAGCTACTTATTCACGGGCACACTTCTTCAATCAGCGATTGGCACAGAGCTAGCAGCTCCCCTTGTGTCGCAAATACAGTTAGCACATAGTTCATTCATTCATTGTAACTGCAGCTAGCTTCTTAGCTGCAAAATAGGGACAGAAAATGTTGTGTCGGGGAAAACATAGGCTGATGGTTGCAATACATTTTAACCCCTTCTGTCCCAACACGGTTTAGGATTAACCAGCCAGGCATAATACCTGTATTTTTGGCCTGGTTAACCCTCTCACCGCCACAACAGACTTGTCTTCATCTCTTAAGGAGTTATCATCAACTCCAAATGCACTCTATGGCACTTCTCTTTAACAGTTGACGGACATGTCCGCAACTTTTACGTAGTTCTCATCAACTCCAAATGCACTCCATGGTACTTCTCTTTCATAGTCGATGGACTGGTTTTCAACTCTTGCGGCATTCTGCTCAACACAAATGTACACCATGGTACCTCTTTTCCACAGTCGACAGACTTGAAGATTTGGGCCTTTCTTTCTTGACTCATTAACTTAATCCGACGAGAGTACCATTGAATAATTCGTAAGGTCTTTCTTAGTTTCCAATCAGGGACACGTTTCCGTCCCATTTGCGGCTGCTTCTGTGACCCAAGTGTCTGTCTTAGGTTTGTGACCTTTTTCTCCAATTTCATCAGAGAACCCTCCTGCTGGGCAGTAGTAAAGTCCAATGTAACGTCCCGCTCAGTCTTCAGAGCCTCGAGCTCCTTTCCAAGCTCACGCTTTTGTCTCGCTGCCATCTTGCGGCCAGCATGTTCAGACTCCAGGTCCTTCCTCAGGTCAGGAAGATATCCTTCTGCCTTTCTTTTTTCACTCACTGCGGCTGCAAGTTCATTTTCTTGAAGTTGAGTCACGATTCCACACCTGTCAGCTGATTCAGCTCAAGGCTTAACTCTATTTCCGTTTCTTTATTCTGGACCTGCAGCTGCTGGTGCTCCTCCCGAACCTTGTCCAGCTCCAGCTGCAGCTGGGCCCCCTCATTGACCATGTGGTCCAGCAGCTTGAGGGTATCAGCCATCTTGGTTTCATAGCACAATGTCAGGCAGGCCACCGGACGGACGGACACCTCCTCCCTCTCGGCAAGCTGTATCTTGCGCTCAGCAATTGGCATCTGCAGTTTTCCAATTTGATCCTGCAAGTCCCCTCTCAGGGCCTTTACCTCTTCCCGGTGCTTGCTCTGGATTTGCATCAGAGCCTCCTTCATATTTTGGAGCTCTGCAGTTTTTTGCTAGGAATGCCGATGCTTCTCTTGTTCAGGTTCTTTCTCCTTGGTGTACTGACACATGGGGATGGAACAGCCTCTCTGCTTCTCCAGCTCATACAGAGTCTCATGGCATCTAAGCTTCACCTTCAGTGATGCTCTGGTGACACGCAGCGTGGTCTTCAGCGCTTCAAACTGCTCTGTGGGGAGATACGGGGTTCTCAGATGCTCCTGCAGCACTTTTACTTTCTTAGCATGCCTGGATACTTTCTTCCTGCAAGACCCACTGCTTCTCCTTGGCATTCTGTAGGTGCGCATGCAGCTCTTGCAGCTGACTCTGCAGCATATGCTCTGCTTGTGTATGCTGCACCAGGGAGACATGTTCTTCTTGCAGCTCCCTCTCTGCAGTGAAAATCCAGTAACACTCCTGTATTGAAAGTTATTTAATTCTGTCACAGCCCCTCCTGTCAACTGTAATACACTGAATACCCATATATTGAAGACAGGACAGGTTTTGTAAATGATGAGATTTGAAATGTCTTGAGAGACTATGTTTATCAAAACCAATTTTTATTGGTCCCTTCTTCAATATAAGGGTATTCAATGTATTCCAGTTGACAGGAGGGGTGGGGACAGAATTAAAACACTTTCAAAACAGGAGAGTTACTGGATTTTCCAATTAAATACCATGATTCCCTATGCGTTAAATGAAGATTTAGTTATAATTTCTTTGTTCTAAGGGAATCTATTACACATCATCCAAAAATAGTGACTGGCTTTGGTTTGTCCCTTCTCTTCTCGCTTATTTTATGTTTATTGAGAGTTTACTTTAGTCATGTTACTAGTTCTGGTATTTTACCCTCTTGGTATTTTTGAGGTTAATCATGACGGTTTTGAAACTTATCAATATAGACTTTATTAATTTTGATTGACTAATCAATATTGTATTGTTCTCTTTTTTCTATTATCTCTATCATTCCAGGCTCAAATTATCATTTAATGATCATTTAATCCAGTTAGGATTTTATAGATATTGTATAACCCTGCTATATGAATTTTTTGGAGGGGTAAGATTATGCAAGTCCACCCTCTAGTAAACTCAGCTGATCTTTAACCAAGTACAGTTAATGCACCAATAAGGTGTCACCTACAGTATTCTAATTATTTACATTTGTTAATACCCAGCATCAATTATCTTTTGGGTTTAAATATCACCCATTCTGAAACTCAATCATTCCCTGAAGTATCTGTTGATATGAAACGCATTGGAAATAGATTGTGTGCTGTTTTTCTATTTTTTGCTATTATCTATCTCAATATTGCCATTTTGGCTATTTTCATTGCAAACTAGCGAATCTATTTAGACGACGAGGTTGATTCTGTGTTCAACTGCAACAGCTGTGGTGTAGTCCAGATGATCCTGCCCTTTTTCAGTCACGCAATGGTGATCCAGAACCCTTTCACCCTACTACGGTGACACATGGATTCCAATACAAAGGACCAGGAGCGGGTACATTCCCTAACCGGAGTTGATCCTCATCCGACGTGTTGTGGGCATTTGTTTGCTGGGACGATCGGAGGTGAGAGTCATGAGAATTTGATAAAACCTAAACAAAACAGTGTTTATGGCGCCAAGTGATAAAACAGATAATAGGTGCAAATGAACCCAGTGTTAGTTAGCACTGAAAAAACACAATTATACTGTAACTCCAAGTAGAAGATTCTCCAGGTCAGCAGACTCTTTGTAGACCCTCATATGAAGAAACAGAAATGCAAGGATATAGTGCATTAACATTTACTTTAAGATGACAAACAACACAGAGGGAATGGTAACACACTCACACTCTCCCCGCTGGTAAATAAACAAGAAGTGACTTCGGGCGCAATTCAACCCTTCTCCTTAGATAACAGCACCCGATGCGACCGCTCCACATCTCAGTCAGGAACAGACAGCGATTGCCTCTGCCAGCGTCTCTCACCCAAGTTTGGGATGTGATCGTTTATAACATCGGACCGGGAGTGGGTGCCTTCCCTACCGGCATTACCTTTTATCCGTCTGCAGACTCTCTAAATCCTGCTTTACAACCGGGCGAATTTCTTTTTCGTGAACTAAGATCAGTTTGTGACATTTAAGGGAAACCTGGTATTACTGAATAACTCATATTTTCATGGCGGCCAGGTGCTCCTTTGCAAGCCCTTTGAAACAGATGAACCTCCCCCCCCCAACAATTGAGACTATTAGAAAATTTACTTAAGAATTTTATATTAATGGAGAGGCTCTCCAGCTAACTCTCTGGAACCGATGATAGTTTCTGTGAAACATGGATTCCATTGGATTAACTCAACATACATCTAATTAACTATAAACGTAAAAGGTACTTTCCCCCTTGACTTGAAAAATGTATAAAGCTAACTAGGTAGCTCACATTTCTTATACCAAATTAAGTATTTTCTGGTAAAGTGTTTAACAAGATGAACTGACTGTAATGTATTAAATGTACCATGTATCCCTCCCCTTTACCCCTCCATTATTCTCCTTTCTTTTTTCTGTACTCCATCCCTATTGTTTTTAATTATTATTGTCTGAGAAAAAGTTTAAATAAAAAGTTTTTTTTTTCAAAACACAAAGAGGACTGAGTGAGGAGGGTAGGCTCAGTGATAGTTGTACTGTAGAAGAACCAAAGCAGCAGTTTTCAAGATACTGTACAATATGTCAAAGGAACAAAGCTATGTAGAAATCAGCAGAAACAAATAGCATGTGGATTTGGATATTTGAAAAAGGAGATATTCTACTGTAAGGCAGTGTTCTACTTCCAAATAGGAACCCTTGTTTTCTGTGTTGTGTGTATATGACTGCGTATGTGTGTATGTCTCTCTCTGACTCTCACCTTATAAATGTAGGCTCCTGTCTCAACCTCTATTCTCTCAAATTGTTGTGCAGATAAGTGGGTGTGGCCGCATGGTATAATGTAGCTCCAGTTGGGATTTTTAATGAAGTATTACCCACCAGCAGGTTTTTAAAATTGCCTTCGGCGAATTTACCCATCGCATTTTTTTCTTACAATAGAACGACAGATTAGAAATTAACAAAATCCATGGAATGGATTTGTGTTAAATGCACCGGGGGTTACTTTAAAGACGCATAACTGAGCCAAATAGGGGGATTTTATATAATGTGTGTGGCGATAAGAGGGTTAATCAGGCCATTAATAAAGGCATTATACCCAGCTGATTAACCCTAAATCACATTGGGAGTGAAGGGGTTAAATGTATGTGCATCACCCTGATGTGTTTTCCCCTCCACCACCTTTCTTGTCCCCATTTTGCAGTCTATTCCCTGACTGTAGTAATAAGAATGAATACAAATTGTGCCATTAGCTTTTCAGACACAAGATGGCGCTGTGAGCGCTGAACTAAGCGCTGATTGAAGACACGTGGCTGTGTATGGGAGGGCCGCTTTGAAGTATAGGTATCCATTTCTAAGCACTAGACCTCGCAACCGCAAGGTTAATTGAACAAGTGGTCTGCGGTTTAAACTGAAGTGGATCCTGTCAAAATGTATCTCTTGCCTTGTTAGTGTCTTAACTTGAAAGGGAGAAAGTATATTGATGTGGGAAGTCGGTTAACCACAGAAAACACATTAGAGACCTTTCAATTAAGTAAACTAACTTTCAAACGGAGAGGGCTAGCACTCTCATTTTTGGAGTGCAGTTCAGAATAAAGAAACCATGCACCCACATATAACATTTACTCCGTGGCACAAGCAGAACATATTGTTTTAATAAACTGTATTACACTGTTTTAAATGTACAGTCAGGGGAAAACTTTTTCTGTAAGCCCAGGAAAAATCCTTTAGCATGCAAGTATGCTAAGGGTGAATGAGCTGAGGGTATTTTCCTCCCTGTACTTCAAAGAGCCCCTGATAAGTGGAAGACTCTGAGTCTAGTGAAGTCCAGGGTTGCAAAGAAGAAAAAAGCTGAATGGTGCTTAAACAAAGATGAGTGGCTTATATAAGTGTAACCCTGCTTCCCCCTTCCCCCAGACTATATGGTGGTGTCTAGGGTGCATGAGGGCAGATTACATGCGGTGTGATGCGTACCTGTGAGGAACAGGAGGGCCTGAGCTTCCCGCGATGTTGTGGGGGAGCCAGGACCGGGCTTCTGGGGTGGTAGCCTCCATCTTCTCTTAGTGATGCAGCGCCTCCATCTTCTATACTCCCAGGAATATGGGAAAGGACCGGTATAGAAGAACCCCTTGGGTCCCAGAGTAGTACTTTCCAAGTCACACACAGTCTTTGATAATAACGAATAGTCTCTTTTATTGACAGAGCAGCAATATCCCAACGATAGTGGCTTCCATCAGCCGCAACAACAATAGCCAGGACGGGTTATTACGCCGCTCGCCTTCCACC
>WSYH01003232.1:0-38440 GCA_036426205.1 Ascaphus truei
CGCTGTCTGTCCCTCCCCTCTCGCGCTGTCTGTCCCTCCCCTCTCGCGCTGTCTGTCTCTCCCCTCTCGCGCTGTCTAGTGCTGGTAACACAGATTTGTCCCTCTCACTGATAAGCAACAAATCTGCAGGAGTACGACACATATCCACGTGTGTCTCTTACTCTGCACAGGGATATTTATTACTGTCTCTCTATATGTAGGATTGTATAGTTGTGAAGAAGCATGGTGAGCGTGTCACAGACAGCAGCAGTCCCTGTGTGCCAGAAGGATTCTGCAGGAGCCAGAGACCCGACATGGATCATCCAACTAACTCCCTGATACATGAGAGAAGCAATGACAAGAAGCTGATGTCTGAGAAGATCCTGGAACTCACCAACAAGATCATTCACCTGCTGACCGGAGAGGTGAGGGCTGCTGGGCACTGTTACATTTTACCATCTTTATGTCTTCATTCAGCCTTATAGAGTGAATAAGTGAAGGTGCAAGCAAGTTAATGAACTCCAGTGCAGTGCTCAATCTGTGAATAAAAGCACTCACAACTAGTCCGTGGATGTCAGTTGACCACAAATGCAGTATTTGGATGGTAAAAACTGGAGTATCCCGAGAAACTGCGCGTTCAACCGCAGGTTCCCCGCTCAGCTCTTCGTGTCAGCGTTGTCCTTGCCGAAGTTGGTACTTCCATGTCTGGGTGTGCACCACAGTACGGTGTCCAAGAGGGGTCTGGCTGGCTGGCAGGTTTGTATGGTGTCCTCCAAGTGGCTTATCTTTACTGTACACAATACTGAACATGCATAACACACAATACATAGGTATCAACAGTATGGGGCAGTAACCCCAAACCCTGAGTGGTTCCCCCAAAGTACTGAGGGTGCCGTGGCACCAATACTCCTGGTGTCCTGTCCCAGCAAGTCCCACCCAAATGTGAGGTAGCGCAACCCCCTGTGGATGTAGGTGCATGTTGGGTACCTGCCTGGGTACTCCAGTAGTTTTATATTTTTTTATTATTTTAATGAAAGTATATAACTTTATTATTATTATTATTATTATTATTGTATTGTTGTGTTTTGGTTTTTAATATGCTTATATGGCAATTAATAGGAACTAGAATATGAGATGTAAAATAGCTGCACAAGTCATTATCCTGAGAGGATTGGATGTATTGGTTTGGCGCAGTCCTAACCGGCCTGCCGACAAAAGCATGCTGGGGAGTTTGGACTCGAGAACCCCTGAGGAAGCCGATATTCTAGCAAAGGCGAAACGCCCAGGGTTTTTGCCACTTGGAGGACACTGTACAAACCCGCCAGCCAGATACCTCTGGGACACCGTGCTGTGGTGCGCAGGCAGACGCGGAAGCACCAACTTAGGCAAGGACTACGCCGACACGAGGAGCTGAGCGGGGAACCTGTGGCTGAACGTGGCGTTTTTCGGGATACTCCAGAGTGGCTAGTGTGTGCCCTTATGTCACTCATTGCGCTCAAACAGACTGGGAAATGTGAGTGCAACGTGTACGCTCCCTGTGTCAGTGCATATTAAATGTTATTATGCTATGTTCTCCCTTTGTTTTCATTTGAGGAGGATTTCAGTGTGCAGTTTATACCATCCGAATACTGCATTTGTGGTCAACTGAAATCCACGGACTAGTGGTGAGTGCTTTTATTCACAGTTTGAGCACTGCACTGGAGTTCATTTACTTCTTTGCGCCTTCACTTTTTCACTCTATTTGTATCACACGGTACTAGTGACCGTTATTTGTAGGCTGCACTAAGTTTGTTTATTGATTTTATTTATTCCCGTGATTTGGCACGTTTGCGCTTCATTTTTCTGTAATTCATTCAGCGTTGTCTTGTACAAACTTTGTTCTATGTATCTGTATTTTCCTCTCTCCCTTGCTCACCTGGCTTTCCATAAGTAAAAGATTCTTACAGGACCAGTTATTATATCTGGATACTGAGTGGGGATTCTCTGTGTTTCAGGTGCCTATAAAGTGTGATGATGTTGCTGTTTATTTCTCCATGGAGGAATGGGAGTATTTAGAAGGACACAGGGGGTCTTACAAGGATGTGATGGAGAATAACCAGAACCTCAGCTCACTGGGTAAGAGGAGGTTCCTCTCATTGTAATAGGGATGTCAGTCCTGTGGGGATCCAGCAAACAGGAGCTCAGGTTACACTTTGTATTCTTCATAACTATTTTAATACAAAATATCTCATGTGAGGTTTGTGTCAGGAACAAGAAACAAGTTACAGAGCAGGACAAGCAGGGGTTCGTCTCTGTCACCAGCTGGTGCGTTTATAGTTGGGATGTCAAGACTGGATATTTTTGAGGATCCCACTACCTCTGTCTGGGTTTCTCTAATCTGTCTTTCAATGTCGCCAGAGTACTCCGGGCATTATTCCACATACGGGGAATGAGAAAAAGAGAACACGCACAAAGCACCCATAGAGAAGTACAGTTTTAATAAAAAATACACATAAAACACGGTTTTGCACTCACATGGTGTACGTAAATAAATGCCATCACACTTTTAAGGGGATGTGTGGCGCCCACTCAGAGAGTCCAGTCAGGTCCTGTAGTATCTGGATCCTTATGTCTATCTGCTGCTGTGTACTCAGTCAGTGCAATTGGTGCAGGCTCTGCTGTATCACGTCATCATCTGTGTGATCTATCTTTGCAGATACCCCTGATGAAGTGATTGATATCATGAAACGCGTTGGGTTGGCAGTTTGTATTGAGGTTTGGCCAGTAGCTTAATTCCTGAGGAGAAGTCCTGGCCTCTCCGGTTGTCTGAAAAATGCTGCGGAGGTTGATCACACAGCTGGTGACGTTACAGCAGCACCTCAGTGCATTTGGTATACGCGTTTCGTGATATCAATCCCTTCATCAGGGAAATCTGCGGAGGTAGATCACACAGCTGGTGACGTTAGAACAGAGCCTGCACTGACTGAGTACACAGCAGCAAATAGACCGACCTAAGGATCCAGATACTACAGGACTTGACGGGACTCTCTGAGTGGGCACCACACTTCCCCTTTTTATGGACACCTTGTGAGTGCAAAACCATGTGTGCTTTATATGTAATTTTTATTAAACTGTACTTCTCTACGGGTGTTTTGTGCGCGTTCTCTTTTTTCTCTCCCCACATGCACTGAAGGAGGGGCGGAAAAGCTCCCGCGGTGAGCAGCACACGCCTGAGAGCAGCACACGCCTGAGAGCAGCACACGCCTGAGAGCAGCACACGCCTGAGAGCAGCACACGCCTGAGAGCCGCACACGCCTGAGAGCCGCACACGCCTGAGAGCCCAGGTTCCACTTCAATTGTGGAACTATTTCTTTCACTACAGATAAGATTCATCACCATTTGATTATTTTTATTCTATGAGACTGTATTTTATTATAGGCTGTAAAGTATAGTTATTTATATCTGTTCGATGATATTCACTGGGTTTACATTGTATATAATTGGTTATCCTCTAATTGTGTATCCACTTTTGTTTTATAATCTTTGCACCTAATTCAAATCACTTCAGTAGCGCACTATAATTTTCCTTTTAAATATTATTCCACATACAGATGGAGCAGAGCATTATTACCCCATTATTTATCTCCTTTACCATTGTTTTCAGTAGCACTAGTGTGAAATAACACATTGCATTAACGAGTGCAATAACCTCTACATCTGAACCAGACATGCTACCACTATGTCACGTTTTCAGCTCATCTAACTTAACCCTGTGTGCTCCAGAAGAAGTAAAAGAAAGATTCAGTTACCTGAAACCTTTTATTTTTTCAATAGTTTTGTCGAAAATAGCTATATAAAAAGTAATGTAACCACCTTAGGTGCTTTGGCCTTTCCCACAGTACTTCTTTAGCTTGCATACCTATTGCAATTAGGGACATGTTTTATATACTGAATTGTTCAACCAGAAATGTTACATTATTCTAAGCTATTACAGGCATACCCGCATTAACGTACGCAATGGGTCAAGAGCATGTATGTAAAGTGAAAATGTACTTAAAGTGAAGCACTACCTTTTTTCCACTTATCGATGCATGTACTGTACTGTAATCGTCATATACGTGCATAACTGATGTAAATAACGCATTTGTAACAGGCTCTATAGTCTCCCTGCTTGCGCACAGCTTCGGTACAGGTAAGGAGCCGGTATTGCTGTTCAAGACGTGCTGACAGGCGCATGCATGAGCTGCCATTTGCCTACTGGGCGATATGTCCTTACTCGCGAGTATACTTAAAGTGAGTGTCCTTAAACCGGGGTATGTCTGTAATGAACTTCTTTAGTCAATGTGCATTTCTTTCCAACAGATGGATCCATGAGCAGAAATACACCTGCAGGATGTCACACCCCTCTCTGCTCACCAGATTATGTAAATGAAGAGAACAGTGTTATTACAGGTGATCAGGGAGGAAATAGCTTGAGGCAAAATAAACCAAGCAAAAGACAGAGAAACACTGTGAGATTTATGCCTCAGGAATCAAGTTCATGGGAAGAAGGAAATCTCACAGTCTCCCGCATTTATACTCTCAGAGAACATACAGGGACAGAATATGCAGTTACTCATATTAAGGAGCGTGACAAAGGCAATGCTAATGCACAGAAAACTCACAAGAACTTGTCAGTAATGAAGTGTAAGTGCAGTGATTGTGGTGCAAACGTTAATAATGAAGCGGATTATAGAATTCACAAAAGAACACACACCCGAGTGAGATGGCACAAGTGCTCTGAATGTCAGAAATGCTTTACTGGTAACTCGGATCTCGTAAAACATCAGATAATTCACACAGGAGAGAAACCTTTCATCTGCTCTGAATGTGGGAAATGTTTCAACAGAAAATCAAGTCTTGCTTCACATCAGATAATTCACAAAGGGGAGAAGCAGTTTCCTTGCTCTCTGTGTAAGAAAATCTTTGTTAGGAAGGGGTCTCTTAGTAGGCATATGCTAATTCACAAAGGGGAGAAGGAGTCTCTTATTAGGCATAGGACAATTCACAAAAGAAAGAAGTCAGTTTTTTGTTTGGAATGTGGAAAATGTTTTACAACTATCGGAAGTCTTGTTGCACATCAGAGAATTCACACAGGCGAGAAACCATTTCTTTGCTCTCAATGTGGGAAATGTTTTAACAGAAATTCAACGCTTATTAGTCATCAGAGAATTCACACTGGAGAGAAATCATTTATTTGTTCTGAATGTGGGAAATGTTTTAGTGACAGATCAAACCTCATGAAGCATCAGAAGATTCACACACGGAAAGCATAGTTCATGCTCTAAATCAGGCCTGCACAACTCGTAACGTGAGAAGGGCCGAACTGCTCCAAGGGAAAAAAATTGGGCCGCACGGGTAAAATCATCATCATCATCATCTCTCCTCCAGCACCTCATCCTCATCATCCTCATATGCTCATCAACCCCTGCTTTTTAACTTGTTTATTAATGACCTTGAGGTTGGGATCGAGAGCAAAGTCTCCATCTTTGCTGATGATACTAAATTGTGTAAGGTAATAGAATCAGAGCAGGATGTAATTTCTCTTCAGAAGGACTTGGAGAGACTGGAAACGTGGGCAGGTAAATGGCAAACGAGGTTTAATACAGATAAATGTATGGTTATGCATTTGGGATGCAAGAATAAAAAGGCGACTTACAAATTAAATGGAGATATATTGGGGGAATCCTTGATGGAGAAGGATTTAGGAGTGCTTGTAGACAGCAGGCTTAGCAATAGTGCCCAATGTCATGCAGTAGCTGCAAAGGCAAACAAGATCTTATCTTGCATCAAACGGGCAATGGATGGAAGGGAAGTAAACATAATTATGCCCCTTTACAAAGCATTAGTAAGACCACACCTTGAATATGGAGTACAATTTTGGGCACCAATCCTAAGAAAAGACATTATGGAACTAGAGAGAGTGCAGAGAAGAGCCACCAAATTAATAAAGGGGATGGACATTCTAACTTATGAGGAGAGGCTAGCTAAATTAGATTTATTTACATTAGAAAAGAGGCGTCTAAGAGGGGATATGATAACTATATACAAATATATTCAGGGACAATACAAGGAGCTTTCAAAATAACTATTCATCCCACGGGCAGTACAAAGGACTCGGGGCCATCCCTTAAGGTTGGAGGAAAGGAAATTTCATAAGCAACAAAGGAAAGGGTTCTTTACAGTAAGGGCAGTTAAAATGTGGAATTCATTACCCATGGAGACTGTGATGGCAGATACAATAGATTTGTTCAAAAAAAGGTTGGACATCTTTTTAGATGGGAAAGGTATACAGGGATATACCAAATAAGTATACATGGGAAGGATGTTGATCCAGGGATTAATCCGATTGCCAATTCTTGGAGTCATAAAGGAATTAATTTTTCCCCTTAATGGGGTTTTTTGTTTGCCTTCCTCTGGATCAATAAGTAAGTATAGATATAGGATAAAGTATCTGTTGTCTAAATTTAGCATAGGTTGAACTTGATGGACGTACGTCTTTTTTCAACCTCATCTACTATGTAACTATGTAACTATGTAACTATATCTCCCCCAGCACCCTTCATCATCATTCTCATATCTCCCCCAGCACCCTTCATCATCATCCTCATATCTCCCCCAGAACCCCTCACTATCAACCTTTGCGATATTCCCTATCTATCTCTCGTACCCCCAGCTCCCCCCCTCACCCACACACATAATACTCCCCCTCCACATCACACACAATACCCCCCTGCACACCACACACATCCCATCCCCCTGCACCTCACATCCCTCTCCCCCTGCACCTCACATCATTCTCCCCCCTGCACCTCCCATCATTCCCCCCCCTGCACCTCCCATCATCTCCCCCTGCACATCACATCCTCATTCCCCCCTGCACCTCCATAATTCCCCCCCTTGGCACCTCCAATCACTCTTCTCCCCCTGCACCTCACATCACTCCCCTGCCCCTCACTCCTCTCCCGCACCTCACATCACTCCCCCCTAGCACCTCATCAACTGTCCCCCCTTCTCACCTCACATCAACCCCCTGCACCTCACATCAACCCCCCCTGCACCTCACATAACTCCCCCTGCACCTCACATTAACCCCCCAGCACCTCACATCAACCCCCCAGCACCTCACTGTGACGGGAGCTTTGTGACAGGCTATTAATAATACACACCAAATATATATATATAACTGGGTTGACTGGTACGAGACTTGATATGATAAATATAATTTCAGTTCCTTGATAAAGGTGAACACCACAATATACAATAACAAGGCACACAGCAAAATGGACATTACTTACAGATGGAAATGGTGAAGCAGTCACATCTGGACTGGCAGCTTCATACAGCAATCTTCATCATCCCAAGACACGAACGAACCATGAAAAGACATTGGCATAGCTTTCTCTCATCAATCAAGATGGTATAGAAGAACACAGGAACAAGGGTTGCCCACAGATTAATATACCTTTTGTACCCTATCCTTAACTTAGTAGTCAGGTGATTGGTTCAATTACCTGTAGACCACTCAGCTAACAGGGAACACATTTTGAATACCTGCCCCCCACGCTAGTTGGCACTGCCAGTTGGACTCTGGGTCTCATTTCTGTAGCCCCACATTTGCACCAGGAATGCCAGCCGTCTACTAAACGGGATTTCTGGTCAGGATACCCTTGTTATAAGGTGTAAATGGGACCTTATAGCTTGCTCTGTTGGAGTCATCTCCGCCCACCTCTGTAACAATCAGTGTAGGTTGAATAAACTCCTTTGAACAGCCACTTATTCTAGACATTGTGAACGCCTCTCCTGACCATCTGCTGCCCTTATGCCAAGTGGAAATTTCCTCTGTTCTTGTCCATTAGCACTCTGGGACCCAGTTCTATAAGATAAAACACAAATATATAATAATTATCCTACGCCGTTGGGTCCAGCGGGTGTCAACACGTCCTCACTTCTCAATGGCCGGAACTTTGGGTACACACCCACTCGGTGATACCACTTGTGTGACATGCTGCTTGGGCAACGACCTTTCGAATCGGAGTTTCAACAATACACTTTAAAAAGACCGTCTTTTCATGTTACCTACAAAAATTCGCTGTAAATTAAATCACAGTTTTTCACTAAATCCCCATTGAAAACAACGGCTTCACCGCCATAAGACTTTCAATGTGCAAACCCCGCCCGCCGCTGGCGGTATGGGAATTCGCCAGCCACTAGACTTTCAACATGGGGGGGGGGGGTGGTCAACGGGCCCACGCCGCCGTTCAATTCAATGGTTTTTTGCCACATAGCCGCCTCACTTGAGATTGGCCGCCATTGAATCTATTGGAAAAGGTCCCGAACTTTTCAAGGGGGTCCATACTTCCGTCGGGTTGGTCCAAGAAGGTCAAGGATGGTTCGCAGCGATGCGGAGCATGACACGGTACCAACCCAAACCCGGGCTCCTCTGACCTCCGTAAACCGGAGATCTGGATTCTTTACTTTCAGCTTTTCACACTTAACGTTTTCTTGAGCTGTTTTCCTGCCGCCGCCTTGGAGTCCTATGGCGCGACACCTCTCTTCTCCGTTTCAGACCCTTATCGGGGTCCCAGGATTCGGTGACCCAGTTGTGGTGAGCTGGTTGGTAGGCCTAGGAACTAGGGGCACCAAGAATTTTTGATTTTCTCTATGTGCTCTAGAATGTTATCATCCCCACGCCGCTTTAACGTTGACTTGACTGCTACGTGATCAAAGCTCTCTTTAGAAATTGTATCCGCTTGGTCGTTTTGCGGTTTGGCCGCAGCAAGCTCGTTCCTGGAACGGGCCGTCGAGGGAACCTCCATTGCAGTCAATGGGCCATTGACTACAATGGTAACAACCGCCGCTCCTCCTCTCGGGATCCACCTCTGGTCTTCCAACAGAAACCCCCCGTGATCCAAACAGCACGTCGCATAATACCGCCCGGGCCATCGAGGGGTTGGGGAGAGCGAGGCGCGCTAACGCTGAGGCCTACGCCTGCTTCGTCAGCGCGATTGCCGGACTTGCGAGGCAGCCCGCCGTGCGCGAACATGGAGCGGTGGGAGGTTGTTGAGGCTGGGCAGTTACGTCGCTGGGCCAATCGCCATCCGCGACGCCCTGATGTCAATGTCACGGCGCCGACGTCACGGCCGCCGTGGACGTTGACGCTACGCCTGTGCTGTGATTGGGAGGTTGTTCCAGCGACAGTGCGCGAAAACAGCTCTGGCGCTCGGCCCTGAAACCTACATCTCGGTCAGCACGCCTGGCCTCGTCGCTCGCGTTGAGCCCATCCCCTCTCAAGGCATCCTCATTTGAGGATGCATGTGCTCAGCGACGGATGCGTCCGCACAGCCTTCAGCACGGCTATGTCCCGTCATATGGTACTCGGCCTTAGAATGCATTGAGCCCTAATGGGCGGCCTATGGGACCCACTGCCAAATGTGCCTGAAAAGGCGGGAAGATTACACAAAGGGCTATAATCATAACGACCTATTAACCCTTTTCTACTCCCGGATGGATCCTAGTGTGTGTGTGATGCAGACACTGATACATAACAATAAAACCTGGGAACGTGTGGATATACATTTCATGTTATAACAGAGGGTTAAAATCACATTCTGGACTCTCAGCTCCAGTTAACCCCTTGTCTCCCGGTGGGTCATGGGATGGCGGCAGAGGGACTGGGTGCAACCCTTTAATACCGGGGCCCACCACCCTTTCGAATCGTCACACTCACATCTCACACCCCCCCTGCACCACACCATCAAAGCCTCCCTGCAACCGTCACATTACTACATTAACCCCGCAAGCACCTCCACATTACACCCCCAGCACCCCTCCAGCATTAACCCCCGCAGCACCATCACATCACTGCCCCCAGCACCTCACATTAACCCCCCCTGCACTTCAATCGGAGGAGGCAGCGGCAGAGCAGGCAGGAAGTGCCTCAATGCTAGAGCGCGCTGCTACCCTGCGAAGGGGAGAGCGGGCTCGTGGCGGAGGGTGACAGCGGGCTCGCGGGAATGGTGACAGCGGGCTCGTGGGGGGGCACAGGAGAGTGGACTCGGGAGTGAGGGGGAGTGCAGAAAGCCGCCGCGGGCTGCACAGTGAGTGCAGGCGGGCCACATGCAGCCCGCGGGCCGCTTTTTGTGCAGGCCTGCTTTAAATGACCACGTACTTGCTCTAAATACTAGAAATGCTTAAAGCTGCAGTCCAAGCAATATCCTACGTGTTTTTTTTTTAATAAATCAGTTCGGTACTATGAGAAAATACTTGTAGCATTTTTTTTAAAGAAATGACATTCTTAATGTATTATAATGTAACAAGCATTTTTATTTCCATAGCAACCATTTACAAAGTCACATCACATTCCTCTTCTGAAACAGGCTCTGGAACACCCCTTTTTGAGCCCTGCCCTCTCTCTAGCAGTACACCAATTTTATTTAGTGACTGCCTGGTCACATGATCTTCCCCACAGAACTTTGAATCTTTGGTCCTCTTCTGCTGCACTGACAGCCATTTAGTGAACCCCCGAGCCGAATCTTCTCAGATCGATCGACAACTTAGCTAATTACTTATTGTGTGGATTTTATCGATGCACATATTAAAGGGGGGGGGGGTGGCAGCTTTGACTGCTGCTTTAAGACAGAGTTCAGAGCTAGTTAAACACTACACACAAACATACCATTCAAAAGTTATTGAGTGTCTTAGATTTTACATTCAAGACATTAATCCTATGGACATAGCTACAAGCTCTGACACAGAGACCAACCAACAGTTGCATATTGATATTCTGACATCCAAAACCTATGCCAAACTGGATGTACTTTATAGGAACATATCCTTTCTAAGCCCGTTCATCAGAAAGCACACAGCACATACTAATGCCAATTACAGACCAAGGCATCCTAGTATGTGTTTCAGCTCCCCAAACTCACCTTAGCAAACTAGACATCCTCTAAAACTCAATATGCTGCTTTGTCCTACAATATAACTACACTGCACACCAGAGTGAGATGCTACAAGAACTAGATTGACTATCCCTTGAGTCCAGGCACATAGTTCAGTTTTCCTGTCTCGCCTTCAAATACTTTTTGGGCAAGCTACCCACTATCTGAACAAGCTCCTCACCCCTACCACACGCAGCACTTGTCACCTGAGATCTGACTCCAAAGATCAGCAAAGAATCCAGTCGCTCCTCCTCTTACTGTGCACCTCATGTCTGGAACAACCTACCAGAAACACTCAAAGCCGCTTCCCGTTTACGTTCTTCACAATATAGGACACAATAAACACTTGCTCTATACTGAGACGGGTGCGGCCCAAGGATAATAGTGTCCAGGTGGAAACTCTAAACAATGAACATTAAGTACATAACAACGTAAAGAAAAACCCTTTGAATGGGCGCACTCTTTCTAATAATGATTAACTTATTCTATGTATTATATAATTAGAAGCCATAACTACAGGGCTATTATTTCCCTATTGGTGGAAAAAATGTCACCTTTTAAATACCACAAACAGTGTTAGTAGATGGTATATTATGAGAGGTATAAAGCTAAATTAATACAGTCATGTTGTTCTTAAAGTCAACTGCTAGTTATAATGATGTAAGTATATAAATATATTAAAAAAAAGCATGAGGGATATACAGTTAGGTTCGGAAATAATTGGACACTGACACAATTTTCATAATTTCGGCTCTGTACGCCACCACAATGGATTTGAAATGAAACAACCGAGATGCAATAGAAGTGCAGACTTTCAGCTTTAATTCAAGGGGTTGAACAAAAATATCGTATGAAACGTTTAGGAATTGCAACCATTTTCATACACGGTTCAAATGTAATTGGACAAATTAACACAATCATAAATAAAATGTTCATTTTTAATACTTTGTCGAGAATCCTTTGCAGGCAATGACTACTTGAAGTCTGGAACGCATGGACATCACCAAACGCTGGGTTTCCTCCTTTGTGATGCTTTGCCAGGCCTTTACTGCAGCTGTCTTCAGTTGTAGTTTGTTCGTGGGTCTTTCTGCCTTAAGTTTTGTCTTCAGCAAGTGAAATGCATGCTCGATCGGGTTGAGATCAGGTGATTGACTCGGCCCTTGCTGAATATTGGATTTTCCTTTTTTTTTTGCAGCCTAAGGATGCCCTGTTTCACTTGCATTGAGAGCTCCTTTGACGGCATGTTGTGGGTTCACAGCAACAGTTTCCAAATGCGAATGCCACACCTGGAATCAACTCCAGACCTTTTACCTGCTTAATTGATGATGAAATAACGAAGGAATAGCCCACACCTGTCCATGAAACAGCTTTTGAGTCAATGGTCCAATTACTTTTGGTCTTTTGCAAAAGAGGGGGCTACATATTAAAGAGATGTAATTCCTAAACCCTTCCTCCAATTTGGATGTGAATAATGTCATGGTAGACCAGGTCTTACCAACAAATTAATACCGGGATTCTGGACTGAGCAGCACATGGCAGGTAAAACAAATTGTAATTTATTTCCTTTTAAGACAAACACACAATAGTTCACAATTACAGACAATATACACTTACTGGGATGGGGCTACATATTAAAGAGTAATTCTTAAACCCTTCCTCCAATTTGGATGTGAATAATCTCAAATTAAAGCTGATAGACTGCACTTTAAGCCCATATTCGTTATTTAACTGTAACTTGAATTTATTTTGGTACACAGCCGAAATAACAAAACTTGTATCAGTGTCCAATTATTCCCGGACCTAACTGTATTTAGCTGATGTTATTGCCTCATTAACACACGTTATTTATCTCCTTTACAATTGTTTTCAATAGCACTAGTGTGAAATAACACATTGCATTATCGAGTGCAATAACCTCAACATCTGAACCAGATATGGGTATCTTCTACCACTGTCACGCCATCTAGCATAACCCTTTGTGTTCCAGAAAGAAGTTTAAAAAAAAAGACTGGGTGTGTGCTGAGCACGTGCGTTCTTCTTGAAACTTCTTTGTTTTTTGCTACTGAAATTGTAGTTTGATGTTTTTGATTGAATGAAACACTTTTGAGAGTATAAAATGACTGTTACTGTGGCAGGTTTGATTTATATCCAGCAAGGATTTTTAGTGCTGTGAGATTAGCTAGCAGGGCACACGCGCCTTTCTTCCGTTTGTCCTGGGGGGTAATGTAAGGAATCGGGGAACACGTCCTTTGTGGCGTGTTCCTTCCTTACCTGCTGCTGCCGCGGCCACTGTTCCTGCCCATGCGCGCTCCCCCACTCTCATAACAGAGCGTGCGCGCACCCGCAGCTCTTGCTGCTGCACGGAACTTGGTCCCGCCTCCCGCACGCGTTCATCTCTCTCGCGTGGCGCGATGATCCCCAGCTGCGTGGCAAGTCTCTCCTCCCTGCCTTGTTGCCTGCAGCCTATCCCAGCTCCGCTGGGGCTGTGGCTCCACTCCGCCCCCTGTCCCCATTGGTCTGTCCTGTCTTTACATATTTCCTGCTTCCTCCCATGCTTTGCTCAGCATAATCCTATGTAGCCTTGTGAAGCTCACTTCTGTTGTGCAGTGCAGTTATCCTCTTGTGCACCGACTCGGCTTGTTTGTGGACCCTTCTGGATTTTGGACTTTGGCATACCCTCGACTACGGCGATCTCTCCTACCCTTGAACACGGCATACGGACTCGGACTACGCAGCTCCCTACTATCCCACATCACGGCTTACGGACCCCTACTATCCTGTCTTCTCCAATCCAATGACTCGGCAAGAACACTGCATCTCCTACACTCTCCAACCCGGACCCGGCAACGCTAAACTATCCGCCTTCCAGGCACGCCTCCACTGCTGCGGGTGTGTGGTGCTATACCTTCCCACCTCAGTGGCGGGGTCTTGCCTTGTTTGTGGGCAGCGCGAGCATTACAAGGTGCCAACAAAGAAGTTTCACTTTAAAATAACTATTATAAATGCATAGTACTTTGTTTTGTTCTTTTAGGAAAATCACATAACACAATTTTAATCAGCAGACTGGAAAACCATTATCATGAGTAATAAATAAAGGACAGAGTCTCTGTAGGTATATGGTGTGTGTGATAGCTGAGGGGGTGTCTCTAATGGATATGTACTGTGTATATATACTTAGTAAGTACCAATAGATGCATGAAAATATATACGTAATGCAATGTATTACAATAGGCTTCTTTCTTTTTAAGGTGGATTATGCTCTCTCTCTCCTGTACTGTGCAGGAGCGGTGCTGGATCGCTTCTGTGCATGTGCTGGAGCACACCTGATTGCTTTTTTGTCTCCAGCAACGATTTTTAGTGCTGTGAGATTAGCCAGCGGGGGCAGGCGCCTTACTTCTGTTACGCTTTTTCGTGTCCGTGAAGGAGTTTTGTCCTATGACAATTTAGTAGGTGCCGGCTAAAGAAGTTAAAAAAAATTCAGTTAGCGGAACCTTTTTTAATAGCTATTTTCTGCAAACCTATATAACAGGTGAGTTATTAACCCCCTTAGGTGTTTTGGCCTTTGCCACAGTATATCTTTAGCTTACATACCTATTGCAATTAGGGACGTGTATTTTATACTAACTGAAATGTTACATTATTTTAAGCTATTAATGAACTTCTTTACTCACAGCGAATTTCTTTCCAACAGATGGATCCATGAGCAGAAATAAACCTGCAGGATGTCACAACCCTCTCTGCTCACCAGATTGTGTAAAGGAAGATAACAGTGTTATTACACAGGATCAGGGAACAATTTGCTTGAGGCAAAATAAATCAAACAAAAGACAGAGAAAATCTGTGAGAAATGTGGCTAATGAATCAACTTCATGTGATGAAGGAAATCTCACAGCCTCCCACATTTATTCTCTCAGAGAACATACAGGGACAGAATCTGCAGTTATTCATATTAAGGAGTGTGACAAAGGCAACGCTAATGCACAGAAAACTCCCAAGAACTTGTCAGTAATGAAGTATAATTGCAGTGAATGTGGTAAAAACTTTAATAATGAAACAGCTTATACAAATCACCAAAGAATACACATCATAGCAAGACTGTACAACTGCTCTGAATGTCAAAAATGTTTTACTAATAAGTCAAATCTTGTTAGACATCAGAGAATTCACAAGGGAGAGAATCTATTTCTTTGTTCTGAATGTGGGAAAGGTTTTAAAGACAACTCTAGTCTTGTTCGACATCAGAGAATTCACAAGGGAGAGAAACCTTTTGTTTGCTCTGAATGTGGGAAATGCTTTAACAGAAACTCAAATCTTGTTGAACATCAGCAACGTCACACAGGAAAGAAACCATTTGCTTGCTCTGAATGTGGGAAATGTTTTTACAGAAACTCAATTCTTGTTACACATCAAATCGTTCACAAAGTGGCGAAGCAGTTTCCTTGCTCTGTGTGTAAGAAAAGCTTTGTTAAGATCGATTATCTTATTAGGCATATGAGAATTCACACAACAGAGAAGCCAATTGTTTGCTTAGAATGTGGAAAATGTTTTACAACTATCGGAAGTCTTGTTGTACATCAGAGAATTCACACAGGCGAGAAACCATTTCTTTGCTCTCAATGTGGGAAATGTTTTACCAGAAAGTCAACGCTTATTACTCATCAGAGAATTCACACAGGAGATAAACCATTTGTTTGCTCTGAATGTGGGAAATGTTTTAGTGAGAGATCAAACCTCGTTAAGCATCAGCGAATTCACACAGAAGCTAAACATATTCCATGCTCTGAATGACCATTTATTTGCTTTAAATGTGAGAAATGCTTTATCTAGAGTTTAGAGCTAGTTGAAGATCAAGAACCACACAGAAAAACATACCATTCAAAAGACCACTGTGAGGGTCTTGGATTTTATATTCAGACAATTCAAGACATTGACACTTTAGGTGCCTTATGGACGTAGCTACAAGCTGTGACACAGAGACCAATCCAGAGTTGCATATTGATATTCTCACATCCAAAACCTGTGCCAAACTGGGTGTTCTTTATAGGAACAAATCCTCCCTAAGCCTTGTTGTCAGAAAGCGCATCGCACAGCAGATGCTAATGCCAATCATAGACTATGGGGACATAGTATGTTACAATCCCCCAAACTCACCTTAGCAAACACCCTATACAACTCAATATGCTGCTTTGTCCTACAATGTAACTACAACACACCACTGCTTGATGCTACAAGAACTAGATTGGCTGTCCCTTGAGTCCAGCCGCAAGGTACATTTTTCCTGTTTTACCTTCAAATATTTTCTTGGCAAGCTGCCCTCCTACCTGACCAAGCTCATGACCCGTGTATGCGCAGCACTTATCACCTGAGACCTGACTCCAAAAGACTATTCATGGTCCCAAGATTCAACAGGGAAACCAATCGCTCTTCCATCAGTTACTGTGCACCTCACTTCTGGAACAATCTACCAGAGACTCTCAAAGCCATCTTCAGTTTAATTTCTTTCAAGACTTCAGGTGGCTCACATTTTAATCTTGTCTTTAACAGTTGCATACGACCATAACACTTATTCTCTCTAATTGTACATGAAATGTCTGTAAATACAACATATAACCTCCTGTTCATAGAACGTAACCTTGTATTGCCAACATAACTCTGTGCCCAGGACATACTTGAAAATGAGAGGAAACTCACAATGTATTACTTCCTGTTTAAAACATTTGATAAATAATGACATGAATGGAAGAATAAATAGCAGCAAACAGAATGATCTAATACAAATATTGTACTCAAACTTATAAGGGTGGTTGTATCATTGTAAAAATTAGTTTAAAGAAATATTCAATATAGGCGCTTTAGTCGACTACCAAGAAATTGTTCCCGTGAAATCAATTTTGATAAATGATCTTCTATACTTTTTGTAAATTCCTCAAAAAGGGTTATAAATGAGACTATAGATAATTTGTATCTTACAGGCAAAAGTTTAGTTGGCCACAACGTTTGAAAAAATATAAATATAAACTCTACAATTGTAAAACCACGTATAAAAATAATGCTAATTCAGTTACATTTATTACCAAATTACAATCAATTAGCAAATTATAGTAACATAAATGTTTAAACATTGGAATGTGTTAAGTAGTGATCACATGATATTAAGAACATCCTAACGGCGAGTAAATTACAATGTTCCCACCCATTGCAGGGGTCTGGATTACATTGCATGGGTCTGGATTACATTGCGTGACCATTGCATGGGTCTGGATTACATTGCGTGACCATTGCATGGGTCTGGATTACATTGCGTGACCATTGCATGGGTCTGGATTACATTAGCTGCTAACAAACCGTCTGGCAGTTTTACGTGTGGAAGAATCCCCTGTTCTGTGTGTCATTTTATAGAAAAATATCAAAATTAATTTCTCTAAAACATTAAGTAATCATTCTGCGCCACATCCTCAAACGTGATTATCTTATATAGATTCACTGAGTGCTGTCTACTCCACATATCTATTTATTAAGTAATCATTCAGTCCGTGGTTTTATTCATTGCAATACGTCTTGTGTCATTTATATATTAACTTGACTGTTGGCCTGCAATATATTGGCAGGACCGTGACGTACACACTACCCTTGTGCGTGTGCGTGTATGTGATGGGGGTAATAACACCCAGCTATCCAGCTGACACACTTACCTCCTCACATATTACTAAAAATTATCACTAACTCCCCCAAACCGTCACACTGCACCCCAATTACGCTGCCATCACCATTATCAATGGTCACCTTAAAAACCCAAGCGTCATCGGTCCTCGTTATGCTTGAAAAATATGTAATTAAAACAATTTTTTTTTTTAGAAAACGATGTCCGAAAATACAGTTAATCTCTTTGTGACTATAGGGCCTATCTATAGTCCATATTCTGCCACTATGGCACACAAAGGGTTCATTTGATTTACAAGTTACATCTTAAAAAATACATGTTTTTGGTTTATTAATTTGACTTTTTGGGGTCAGACCAGAATGACCCTAGCCTGTTTTGTGTTAAAATGGTGTTATCTATGAGCACTTTGTTCTGTAAATTGTCAACCAGAGTAGCAGAGCTTAACCTTGGGTTATCATTGATGGGCCACTAAAATATGTATATATTATGGAGGTTTGGTGACAGTACCCAGACCTACCAGAGGCGGTGGGTGTCACCATCAAAGGGGACCCTACATACCTGAATCCCCCCAGCCCCCCTCCCCCCTTTGACTTGCATAGAATGATGAAAAAGGGTCAGCATTTAGTCTGTGTTTACTAAAAATAAAAGATAACCTGGATCAGATACGATTCACAAGAATAACGAATATCTCTTTGTGACATTTTAAATCGGACATATTAAATTATGCTAAACAATCCATAATTGTGAGCGTGCAAAGGTCAGATATTTGCTTACCCCTCAAAATTAGAAGTAGCTCGGTCAAGACTAATCTCTGCGCCTGCAGCAAACTCGCCTAAACGCAATAAGAGAGGTCCCATACTGTTAGGTATTCTAGAAAGAAAGTTATGGGGGGTATTGTTATACTCCTGCATTTTTTAAATCTGAAAACTCTTGTCTCTCTCCAAGCCTAAAAATGTCATTAGAGATTGATTGGGGGGTGTTCAGGACACACTATAGATGGTTGGTTTATTTAGTTTTCAATGCAGGGGTATTTAGGATTAAAAAAAACTTGAATTCTAAATTCATATCCCAAATGACGCGTGAATCCTCATATTTCCAAATCCACGACGTCTTTGAGAACTCTGATATTGTTATGTCGTAACAGATTTAAATGTCCTGTTTTGATCCTGTTTTATGAAACTGTCTTCCTATATTATACTGTATGTTACTTAACAGTATTTTCTGTAACTACTACTTCTGGATATTAAATCTAAAATGTAATATGCATTGTCTTTGGGCCCTAATTGAACTTTGCATATATTTGCATGTATTTTCGGACACCGATTCTGCAAGTAAAACTTGAAACTATCTTTGGTGGCAGGAATTGTCAATCTATTGTGACGTTTGAGGGGAGAATTACTTTTCTTCCCACAGGGTCTCTAAAATGAGTAAGTCTCTGTATATTAACCGTTGTCACATACACATGTCGTGCTCACGGGTGTGCCGTTCATAACATTTCAAAAAGGTAATATGTTAAATTAGAACCCAAAGACAGTACTTATTACATTTTAGATTTAATGTTATGAGACGAGTACAGGCTTGATACAGAAAATAAAGATTACAAAAACACAATATAGAAATGCAGACAGTTTCGTAAAATAAAACTTACTAAAACATGAAGCTCAATACGTTATCCATCGGGGTGGGATTTTTTATTGGTTTTATTTTTATGGTTGGGCATCTGCCCTTTACTGTATTCACCTGCGGGTGCGCCTGAGGATGAGCCTTCATCCCGACAGGGTTATTGTAAGTAATACTTTTGTTTATTTTGGTTGTATGGACATTGATTGCCAATGTGGCTATTTAGGCCTCTGTTGGGGACTTAGGTAGCCACAGTGACAATCAATGGATTTAATGGCTTATTTTATGATGTTATTATTCATTGTAAAGTAATGGGCAAAATTCCTATTAGCCACAGAGGTGCGGGGCAGTCAGTGGGAGAGGGCTTTAGATACAAAAGAGATAGAGAGAAGACATCCTTGAGCAGAACGCAAGTTAATGTAATATGGTGCATATTAATTATGGATATCAAATGTGTATTGGTGTTTATTCTGAACTTGATTTATTAACTATCCGGTACTCTTGCTGCTTCTGACTTGAGATTTTTAATCTTTATTAATCACAGTCTTTATATGTTAAGTGTATAGTTTGCCATGACTGACAGCTATGGCACCACCTGTCATGATCCATTTTTTGATCATAATCAACATCTTGGATCAACCTAGAAACTATGGGTCTTTAGTACAGTATATAGTTTTCTCTAACAATATATTTGTTGTTGAGATACTCTATTCATATATATACTATTTTGTTTCTATCATCTTGCATTTCTATCTATTTTATTATCCTTTTTACCTTCTGGTCTGACCAGTGGGTGTTATTTTTTTTAGCTGGTTTATTATTGTGTATTGGTCGTTGCTATAGTTACGACGCTCGTAACGCTGCCGTGCATGTCACTCTATGGAACTGTTATTTTGGGCATATGGTTGATACAAATACAATTTTGTTCTTCATGTTAGGGGTCAGCTGACCTGGGCAGCCAATAGGGAGTGATGTTGTCCACTGCAGCTCAGGAGCGTCGCGGAGTCGCGGGTTGATGACTTCGCTCCAGAGGCACCGGCAGGTATAAAAATGTAAGTTTTATTCACTTACCTTACACCTTGATAAAGCGCAGCGAGTGTGAAACGAGTAGGTGTCACGGGAGACCAGGCAGTTCACACCTCTTTACTAGGATCATTCATTGAACAAAACAGGATAGTGAAATAAATTGTAGTTTATTTGCTTAAAATCGCTTACACAGTGGAACACAAAATACAGATAAAAAGACACACTTACTGGGGGTCTGGGTTGAAAACTAGTGCAGGGAACTCTAAGTAAGCGTTTTCCCCTGACTGGGACTTAGCCCGAAATCCTCTGGTTCCCAAATCGGTGTGAAGTTGCACAAGCCACCGCTCACTTCTGAGAACTTGGGACTTTTCTTGACCGGGTTTTAGTACCAAACTCCTGGAACTAAAATCGTCTTGCAATCCCAGCCGCGACCGCTACGTTCGATTCTGAGAACTTGGGCTCAAAAAGTGGGACTTAGAATTTGGCGGGCAGACTTTTCAGGCTTGAAATCAAAACCGGTTGCTTTGGTATTCGCGCAGAAGCAACTTTGAAAAGCCCGCCCGCGCTCTTACTACTGGGGATCTACAATCTGATTGGCTCACGGCTTCTTATAGTATTTCTGAGCTTCATTCACAAAATACTACAGCCAATCACAGCGTGGGAACTTTCTCAGTAGCCAATCGGAGCGAAGCCGGTATGAAAAGCCGGGTCAGTGGGAAATCTGAGATTGCCAAGGGACATGCACAAGTTTGCCACCTCCGTCCCTGGCTATCTCATGCCACCCGCTGGGTCAGGCTCCACTAGGACTGGCAGAACAAATGGCAGCCCGGACGACTGCCGTTGTTCCCAGGACGTGGGTACTTGAGCCTTTCCCTGCTACCCAAATGGCTTTCACACCTCCTGTATCCTATGGCTACTTTGAACTCCGATGTCTGTGTGGGCATTGGTTCCTAAAGTCCCAAGCCATACAGTACACTACAATTCATTAATAAAATATACCTTAATACATCCCTAAGTCCTTGGGTACTTTTATTTCTATCAGCCTTTATTCCCCACACACTATCTATGGGACTTAGACTGGACTCTGAGAGACCCCCCCACAACCTTATCTGCGGTTGGAGCACCTACAAACCCAATACAGGTTCTGAGCTACCTGGGCATTAACTGGGGTATCCCCCCCCCTGAACCAAGGGGTCCCCTCAGTTACAGGGACACTTTTCATCCCTGTGCCCCATTTACCTTTCTGGGCTGTGCTGAAGCAGGGAACCCAAGCAGTGAGTCGCGCTTTTGTTTTCAAGGGGAGATATTGCCAGGACAATGTGCCTACATGTATCCGAGAACCAGACATGATTCCTGGATACATTTTTAGGAGAAACCGACAACTCAGGCGCCAACTACCCAGGCACATCCTGACAACAATTCCTCCGCAAACCCCCCCCTTGAAACTCATGCCCTAGCAATCCCTGCTCGCTGACACTCCCTGCTCGCTGGCACTCCCTGCTCGCTGGCACTCCCTGCTCGCTGGCACTCCCTGCTCGCTGACATGCCCAGAAAGATAAAAACACAAAAAATAGCTTACTTACATTTTATGCATTTGAAATATACAATGTTACTTGGTCCAAGAGCTAACTCTCTTGAACCCTTTATATACAGATCAGGGGTAACCATGAACGGACTTGACCTTTATTTGAGAGCTTGGTTACCCCCTCCCGTCACAGTAGTTTTTTTTTTGTTTTTTTTACCTGTTTATTTGCTTATGTAAGCTGAATAAACACAATTGTTATGGGAGTCACCCTGTCCTGATCCTTTTGTTCCTGTCCTGTTGAGGCAGTGCTCCGTTCCACACAGACACCGTTTGGAGACCTTTTTTCAATGGATTCTGCACGCCATTAGGATCTGCCAGATCCACCCCAAAAAAATCTCTGGGGGGGTGGGGGGGTGGTGCACGTCCCCCAGTTTGTGCACCCTTGCACCAACCCACAACATTTAGGGCCAGGTGCTGCCAACGTGCCCAGCCCCTTATTGGTGGGTTGAAATGCAACATAACATTAGTTACACAAAATATGCTACAGGGAAAGGTCACAGAGAAAGGTCACAGAGAGTTTTTGCAGCATTTCTGCTGAAACCAAAATTAACGCCTGGTCCCTGAGATGCTGGAACCAGGCTAAGACATAGTACATAGATATACATACACATAACATAATACAACTGTATTATTGACAGGTAGGAGTAATGCAGGGCGTGGCCTTTACTAAATGCAGTCACATTTACCCCCACCGTCACAATGATATCTTGTTCCCGTTGACCAAGGATACACAAACGGGAAATCAAATTCTGGACCCCACAATATTCATAAAAGAAGTATTCAAGTTAGCTCATACTGTATACTGTACCGTGGGGAGGACACTTGGACCGGGACAAAAATACACACCGTATTCTGTCCGGATTCTTCTGGCTGGAGGTATATGCAGATATTACTAAATTCTGTGCAAGCTGCCCAGCGTGCAAACTGACCAGCCAGAAGAACCAGAAACGGACCTCTTTTATTCCCTTAACCTTGGTAGACGTGCCATTTTGAGAGGTTGGGAATGGATCTTGTAGGTCTGCTAGAGCCCTCACTGAAAGATCATAGATTTATCCTAGTGATGGTGGATTACGCAACCTGACATCCGGAGCCTTTTCCCTTGAGGACCGCTACGGCCATTAATGTGGCCAATAAGTTGTTAGCGTTATTCACTAGGGTAGGATCCCAAAATGATCTTGATGGATGAAGGAACCAACTTCATGGCCAAACTAATGCAGGATGTCCTGAAGGTATGGGGCGTGAAGTCGGTTAGAACTTCAATGTACCATCCGTAAATCATGTGCTGGTGGAAAGGTTCAACGGAACCTTGAAATCCATGATTTGAAAGTTTGTTAGCTTGGAAAAAAGGAGATTGGGACAAACTGCTCCCCTTTCTGCTTTATGCAGTGCGGGGAGTTCTGCAATCCTGTACAGCACTCTCCCCATTTGAATTATTGTACGGTTGACCACCTGGAGGTATATAAGATCTCTTAGAAGAGTCCTGGGAAGAACAGCCATTCCCTTCTAAAATGTGGTGAAATATGTAATTAATCTCAGAGATAGGATGGAGTTACTGGGTCACTTTGCAAGGGAAAATTTGCAGAACTCTTAGCATGCTCTTTGAGATATTACAACTGGCATGCCCGCCTAAGAGTCTCTCAACCTGGGGACAGAGTAATGTTGCTACTTCCCAGTAATGAGAGTAAAGTGATAGATTCAATTTGAGGTTCTACATTGCACAGGCGACGTGAACTATAAGATTACTCAGCCAGGTTTGAAAAAGGGTAAGCAAATTAACCATGTGAACATCCTGGAACCCTGGTTCATCCATCCAGTCGATGAGAGTATGGATTTCGGTCCCCAGCTTCTTGTAGAAGGAGAGACATTCATTGATCAGATCATAATAGGAAAACGGTTAACCCCCAAACAACGACAGCAGTTAGTAGAGCTCGTTGTCCAGTTTAAGGATATTTTTAAAGAAAAATCGGGAAAAACAAATTTGATTTCCCATAAAATTATAACAACCTGGGGTGAGAGTATGGTCTCACCCATAGAGACTACTTGAGAGTAGGAGGGACATTACCTGAAAAGAGGTTCCGGAAATGTTAAAACTAGGGGATATAGAACAGTCCAATACAGGCATACCCCGGTTTAAGGACACTCACTTTAAGTACACCCGCGAGTAAGGACATATCGCCCAATAGGCAAACGGCAGCTCACGCATGCGCCTGTCATCACGTCCTGAACAGCAATACCACCTCCCTACCTGTACCAAAGCTGTGCGCAAGCAGGGAGACTATAGAGCCTGTTACACATGCGTTATTTACATCAGGTATGCATGTATAGGACGATTGCAGTACAGCACATGCATCGATAAGTGGGAAAAAGGCAGTGCTTCACTTTAAGTACATTTTCGCTTTACATACATGCTCCGGTCCCATTGCGTACGTTAATGCAGGGTATGCCTGTAATGACTGATGTAGTCCCTGCCAAGACTTCAAGTGCAGGTAGGAACTCAGTGGTCGGAACAGCAGGGGGCAGCAAAGAGGGCTAGGGTTCACATGCAAGGGTCCAGCACAGGTGGCAAGAATCATAGTCTGGGACACAAGCAGGGGTCCAAGGTAGGCCGCAAGAATCGTAGTCGGGGTCACAAGGAGGGCTCCAAGGCAGGCGTCAAGAATCATAGTTGGGGTCACAAGCAAGAGTCAGTGACTAGCAGCAGGACGTCCAGGAAGACCCTGACAGTCCCCTTGTTCTAGTACCCAAACCAAATGGGAAAGTACGATTCTGTGTATATATACACATAGGGCCCCAGCACGCAAATAGAAACAATGGACAAATGTCAATTTGAATAAGTCAAAGATATATTTGAAAAAAATATTAGCAGCTGTACAATGAACCCAAATGCAGGGTCTGGAGACTACATCACATGGAGGAAAAGGAGCGGTGGAGGGGGGGAATGAGCAAAAATGAAAAGAAAAAATACACGTACTGTACAATACACGTAAAGACTAGGGTGCTAAAAAAATAGAGGGGCCACAGACGCCCCTTCTTCAAGCCCGTTCCCTCGGATGAAATCAGTCTGTGGTACGTCCCTAATTTACACACCTCCAACCAAATATCTCTCAATAGACGCAACACAGAGTGAGTGTAATATACTGTTCTGATAGACCTGAGCTAGGCACAAAAATCTACCTATCCTATTTGACTTTAAGTAAGTGGACAACACTGCACAACCCTTTCTAAAAGGTTACTGGCTAGTTACCAAATCGCATAAACTGCACTATAGATTCTGTGGTGATCTAAGAAAAGTCCATGTGGTCTCATAGTTTGAGGCATACCCAATACCAAGAGTAGATGAATTGCTTGACTCCTTAGAGGTGGACTACATAATCACTCTGGATTTGACAATAGGGTATTGGTATATTCCTGTGAAAGAGAGTCCAGACCCAAAACCACTTCAGAAGCCTTACCCTGACCGGGACCTCGACCAGGTCTACGCGGTACTCTTTTCAGGGAGAATACCCAGCCCTGACCGCTACGTACTATTCTGAGAACTTGGTCCTCGTGTCTGACTTAGTCTCAGCGAGGCCGGCTTTCCCAGCTCCAAAAATGAAGCCGGTTGCTCTGCTATTCGCAACAGAACAACTTTGAAAAGCCCGCCAGCGCCTCACCGACTCAAGCTACGGGTTCGTCTGGTTCTCTGATCAGGCAGTATCCTTACATAGGCCCCGCTGTTCTATGTGTAACATGGAAAGGAGACTAGCCACCAGACTAGCCACCATTCAGAGAACGGATCATAACTCAGCCAGTCAATCAGAACGGGGACTCGTCTGGCTGCTGACGTCAGAGATGGGGGCATGCCAGGCCGGGTGAGTGGGACATATGAATCAGCCAATGGGAAACGTGCCTACCAGCAGAGCGTAGCTCTGAGGCGGTGCTTGGAGGAGGAGAGAGAGTCAGAGGCAATCAGCGGTGTGTTCCTGTCTGAAGCGGTGACGCGGTGAACGGAGGCGACGCCGAGGACCCGGATGCGGAAGACATTGCCGGTGTGTGAGACGGAGCGATAAGTATGGGGGGGGGGGGGGGGAAATAAACACTAAGTACTGTAGTGCGATGTTACATTTTTTTACCGTACTATAAAAAAACTTGTGATTTTTCTTAGTGCATACCGTTTTGACACATTTCTTATGTCTTCCCGTGCTGCGGTCACGTGAGCGATGCGCAGCCAATGGCAGGGCAGATATGCCCCATCATGGCCACGCCCCCATCATGGCCCCGCCTCTGAGCTCCCCTACAGACCACCGATCGCGGCTGTAGTCTCTGCACGGCCGCCAGGCGCCGGGAGGGCTGGGGCCATAGCCTAACTTGGGAAGCAGGGGGTTCTCGATGCTGAAATTGATGCGGTTCAGCTCAGGGGACCCCCTGCTTCAATATTCTGTTATTAAAATGAACATTAAAACAGCTTCATTACCTTCCATCTCTCCATGACTCTCCTCCTCCAAGCCCCGCCTCACAGCCACGCTCAGCAAAGCCACGCTCAGCAAAGCCACGCTCAGCAAAGCGTGGCTCTGAGGCGGTGCTTGGAGGAGGAGAGACAGTCAGAGGCATTCGGTGGTGTGTTCCTGTCTCAAGCGGTGACGCGGTGAACGGAGGCAACGCCGAGGACCCGGATGCGGAAGACAATGCCGGTGTGTGAGACGGAGCAGCGGAGCGGGGAGATCGTGACTCGCTAGACTAGCCTGCATTTGTTACCCCTGCCTTCCTTCCGTATCTCTATGTAAGCCTGCCATTGTGAGCTTTGTGTTTGATAAACTGTTCTGTTTGACCGGCACCTTGGTCTTCTCTTCTTGTCCGAGACGGCTGAATACTGATTACCTGCACCATACAGATCCGAGGTGTTCACTAGTCACAGTCTGGCACATTGCTCCTAATTTCTGCTCAGTGTGAGTAGGAATTTGGGAACCCCTTGTTAATTATATTCACTGTGTTTACATATCACACTATATTCATTTATTTTCTTTTTTGGCACTCATCTCCGCTCCCCTGGATTTTGGAATAGCTGTATACTTCTAGACTTTTGAAACAGTCTAAGTGACAGGGTTGAGAGTGATATGGTTTGCCTTTGTTGTGTTTGCATTTCACTTATATTCACTATTTGCACTGAGTGGTGGAATATGAAGGTATTAGAATTTCATCCTTTGTTATATTTACACTGAGCACTATGTATCTGGGAAGTGTTAGAGCGCCATCTAGTGCTTAGTTCTATTCTGATGTAAAGAAGGTAAAAGCTTTAACATGAGAAACCTGCGTGTCACAGGGCAGGCCGTGGAACGCAGGGCTTGCGTGTCACAGGACAGGCGGTGGAACGCAGGGCTTGTGTGTCACAGGGCAGGGGTGGAACGCAACGTCAGGAGACGTCTTGGCTGATGTAAAAAAGGTAAAAGCTTTAACATGAGAAACTTTTTCTCCTGCAGCTCAGACCGTGTCATTTATTTCCCCTGCACAGCCCGCAGCAGGACTACAACTCCCAGAAGCCCCTGCGGCGGAGATAGCGTCACGTGGCCCGTTACAGCCAATCAGCGCACGTTCAGCCACAGTAATACAGGTAGGAAGTGATCAGATATTATATTACATCAGTGAGATGCAAAGGAGGGGGGACATCAGTGAGATACAAAGGGGGGGAGACATCAGTGAGATGCAAAGGGGGGGACATCAGTGAGATGCAAAGGGCCTCACATCTGTCCCTCCCACTGCAGGGTGACACAGACAGGACACACAGCCCCTCACATCTGTCCCTCCCACTGCAGGGGGACACAGACAGGACACACGGCCCCTCACATCTGTCCCTCCCTGTCTTTCTTAGCTTCATTCCACAAAATACTACATACAGGCCAATCACAAGCGTGGGAAACTTTCTTCCCTCAGTAGCCATCGCAGCGAAGCCCGGTATGAAACGCGTGGTCAGTGGGACATCTGAGATTGCACGGTACATCACAATTTGGCACCCTCCGTCCCGGGCTCTCTCATCCACCGCTGGGAGGTTCAGGCTCACTAGGACTATGGCAGAACAAATGGCAGCCCGGACGACTGCCGTGTTCCCAGGACGTGGGACTTGAGCCTTTCCCTGCTACCAACCCAATGGCTTTCACACCTCCTGTATCCTAGGGCTACTTTGAACTCTCCGATGTCTGTGTGGTGATGGGTTTCTCAAAGTCCCAAGCTCAATACATACCCCTACTTCATTAATAAAATATACCTTAATCATCCCTAGTCCTTGGGTACTTTTATTTCTACATCAGCCTTTAAAATTTCCCCACAGCCTCACTACTATGGGACTATCACCGACTCTCGAGATACCCCCCCCACCCCACCGTTACTCGACGGTCTGTGGCACCTACAAACCCATGACGGTTCGGAGCTTACCTTGGCGCATTGAACTGGGTTCTCCCCCTCCCCCCCTGACCACGGGTGTGCCCCCCCTCAGTTACAGTGCGACACTTCTTCATCCCCTGGCCCCCTTACCTTTCTGGCTGTTCGGTTAGCTGGAACACCCAACAGGAGTCCTCGCTCTTTGTCTTTTCAAGGGGGGAGATATTGCCATCATTGCCCAGACAATGTGTCCCTACATGTCTCCGAGAACCACGATTCTGGAGACATTTTAGGAGAAACCGACAACTCTCCCGCACCTAAACCCAGCCCTACAATACCTCGACCAACCAAGTCCTCCGCAAACCCCCCCCCTCTGAAAACGCATAGCCCCTAGCAATCCCTGCTCCCTGACACTCCCTGCTCGCTGGCACTACCCCTGCTTCGCAGCATCCCTGCTCGCTGGCACTCCCTGCTCGCTGCACATCCCAGAAAATCTCTATCACCACATCAAAAATAGCTTACTTACATCTTATACTCGCTTTAACTATACAATGTCTACTGTCCAAGAGTCTAACTCTCTTGAACCCTTTATATACAGATCAAGGGGGTAACCATGAACGGACTTGGACCTTTTTTGAGGTTCGGTTCCCCCTCCTCGCTCCCCTCAAGTAGTTTTTTTTCTTTGTTTTTTTTAACCGGTATATTTGCTTTGTAAGCTGAATCATACACAATTGTATTTGAGGTCATCCCTGTCCGATCTCTTTGTTCTCCTGTTCCTTTGAGGCATGTCCGTTTCCACACCAGAAACCCGTTTGGAGACCGTTTTTCCATGATCTCTGCAACGCCATCTAGGCATCTGCCATTATCCACCTCCCCAAAAATCTCTGGGGGGTGGGGGGGTGGTGCCGTCCCTCCAGTTTGTGCACCCTTGCCCAATCCACAACCATTTTAGGCCCTGGTCGCCCAACGTTCCCATCCCCTTTCGGTGGGTTGAACATTGTCAACATCTAACATTAGTACATACAATGCTACAGGAAAGGTCATCCGAGAAGGTCACAGAGATTTTTTGCAGCACTTTCTGGCTGGACCCAAAATAACGCCTGGTCCCTTGAATGCTCGGAACCATTCGCTAAGACATGGTACATCCATAATATCTACCATACACATATAACATCACTGTATCTTACTTATGCATAGAGCGAAGGCGGGCGCTTCTATCTAATCCATGCATCACATTACCCCACCGCACAATGAGGTAGCCTTCGTTCCCTCGTTGACCAGGATCACAATCACGGATATCAAATTCTCTCGGACCCCACCATATCTATCAAGAATTATTCAGTCTAGCTCAGACTGTCTACTGTACCGTGGGGAGGACCTTGGACCGGACAAAAATAACACACCGATTCTGTCGTGATTCCTTCTGGCTCGTAGTATCCATGCAATGATTCTACTAAATTCTGTGCACAGAGCCTGCCCACGCCGTGCAAACTGCACCAGCCGCATCAAACAGAAACGACCATCTTTTATATCCCCTTAAAACCCTGGTAACGTGCCATTTTCGAAGAGGTTGGGAATGACTTGTAGGTCTGCTAGGCCCCTCACCTGAACGATTCTGATTTATCCAGTGATGCGTGGATACGCAACTACATCCGAGGCCTTTTCCCTTGAATGAACCGTCACGCTGCCATTATGCTTACCATAAGTCTTGTTAGCCGCTTCTTCCCTAGGGTTAGTCTTCCCAAACTCGATCTTCGATGATGAAGAACCAACTTCAGGCCAACTAATGCATGATGTCCGACAGGTATGGGGCGTGCAGTCGGTCTTTGAACTTCACAGTACCATCCGTAAACTCATGTGCTGGTGGCAAGTTCACGGACCTTAAATCCATGATTTGAATAGTTTTGTTTAGCTGGAAAAAAGAGATTGGACAACTGCCTCTCTGTCTCCCCTTTCTGCTTTGCATGCTCGGATTCTGCAATCTCTGTACACACTCTTCCCCTTTGAATTTTGTACGGTTCACCCTACCGGAGGTAATAAGATCTCTTAGAAGAGTCCTGGGAATGAAACAGTTCCCATTCCCGTTCTAAATGTGGTTGAATCATGTTAATTCACTCTAGAGATAGGATGGAGCTTATCGGGTCACTCTTGTCAAGGGAATTTGCGAATCATTAGCATGACTCCTTGGCAATTCTTACAACTGCATGCCCCCCCTGAGTTCTCTCACCTGGGTACGGTAATGTTGCGTACTCCCTCCCATATAAGTAAGATATCGATTCATCAATTTGAGGTTCTTACACCTTGTCACAACTGCTGACGTGAACTATAAGATTACTCCATCCAGGTTTGGACAAAGGCTAGCAAAGAACCATGTGTAACATCCCGGACCCTGGTCGTCATCCACCAGTCGATGAATATGGATTCGGGTCTCCCTAGCTTCTTCTGTAGATGGAGAGCATTCATTGACTCATCACTCATAGGAAAAAAACGGTTAACCCCCCAATCAACGACGGCAGTTTGTCTGCAGCTCGTTGTACTATTTTAAAAGGATACTTTTTAACAAGAAAAAATCGTGAAGAAAAACAATTTGATTTCGCCATAAAATTATACAACGGCCTGGTGTAGATTTGGTCTCTCCCCAGAGAGACTACTTGAGAGTAGGGGGCATTACCTGAAACAGTCAGGTTCCGGCAATGTTAAAACCTCGTGGATGCTCAGACAGTCCAATACAGGCATACCTCCATACCGTTTAAGGACACATCCATCTTAAAGTTCAAACACCCGCGTAGATGCACATATTCGCCCATAGTGCCAACGCAAGCTCAACCAATGCGCCTGTCATCACGTTCCTGAACGCATACCACCTTTCCTCTCCCTCCCTGTACCACAAGCTTCGCAACATGGGAGACGATAGAGCTGTCTCACACATGCGTATCTTAATCAGTAATCGCACGTATCGGTCAGGCATTAGCGTTGCAGTACGCACATGCAATCGGATTAAGTGGGAAAAACAGGCATTGCTCTCACGTTTAAGTACATTTTCTTCGCTTTACATCCCTCGCTCCGGCTCTCCCCTCTCAATTGCGTACGTTAATGCAGGGTCTTCTCTCTCCAATGACTGATGTTCCCTGCCAGAAACTTCTTCCAATATGTCAGTAGGAACTCAGTGTCGGACATTCAGTGGGCACAAAGAGCGGCTGGTTCACATGCAAGAGGTTCCCATCACAGGTGGCAATCCATAGTCTGGACACAAGCAATTGGTCCAAGGTAGGAACGCAACATCCGTAGTCGGGGTCACCTAGGACGCTTGCCTCTCATCAGGCTCGCCGTCAAAATCACAGTTTTGGCGTCACATGCAATGTTCAGTCGACTAGCGTCCAGACGTCCGGAAGACACCTGACCAGCCCCCCTTTCGTTCCTTTCGCCAAGTACCCAACCATGGAAATACATTCTGTGTATTATACATAGGTGCACCCAGCATAATGGACAACATGGACAATGTCAATTTGAATAAGCTCAAAGATATATTTGGAAAATAATATTAGCAGCTGTACACATTGAACCCCCAATTATCAGGGTCTGAGGCCCTATCACACTGATCGGAAAAGGAGCGTGGAGGGGCGGGAATGATCGCCAAATAAACGAAAAAAATACTCCGTACTTCCAATTCACCGTAAAGCTAGGGTGCCTAAAAAATAGGGGGCCACTCAGACGCCCCTTCTTCAAGTCCCGTTCCCCCTCGGACTGAATCATCGCCGTGTACTCCACCTATTCACACCCTCCCAACCAAATCCTTCCGAATAGACCAACACAGCAGTGAGTGTATCTATTACTGTCTTGATATACCTGAGCCTAGGCACAAACACTCTACCTATCCTATTTGTCCACTTTAAGTAATGGACACACTGCACCACCATAACCCTTTCGTCAAAGCGTTACTGGCTAGTTACCAATCGCTTAAATGCACTATGATTTTCTGTGGTGATCTAGAAAGTCCATGTTGTCTCTAGTTTTGAGGCATCACCAATACCAAGATAGATGAATTGCTTGACTCCTCTAGACGGTTGGACTACATAATCTCAACCTCTCGGTCTATTCGACAATAGGTTTGTTATCTCCCTGTGAATAGAAGAGTCAGACCAAAAAACCACTCTCAGAAGCCTTACCCTGCTGACCCCTCTGACCGGTCTAACGTCGTACTCGTTTCAGGGAACATACCTGCGCGCCTGACCGCTACAACTATTCGAGAACTGGTCCTCGTGTCTCGACTTAGTCTCACCTAGCTCGGCTTTCCCCACGCTCAAAAAGGAGCGGTTCGCTCTGCTATTCGCTAACAGACACACTCTGACAAAGCCCGCCGCCATCGCCTACCTGCACTCAAGCTAGACCGGTTCGTCTGGTCTCTCTGCATCAGGCCATCATCCTTACTAGGCCCCCCCGCTGTTCTATGTGTCAACATGGAAGAGGACAGCCACCAGACTAGGCCACCTGCAGGGGCTGACGGGTGGGGCAAGAGTAGACGGAAGAGGGCTACTGAGGGAGAGTGGGAGCCAGGGGGACGCATAACTCACAGTCAATCAGAACTGGGGAACTCCTTCGCAGCTGCTGACTCGTCATATCTGGGTGTCATGCCCCGGCCCGGCTCTGAGTGGGACATTGCCTTGTCGATCGCAATGTCTGGAACACGTGCCTACCCAGCGGAGCGTCTCTGAGCCGCGGTGCTTTGGAGGAGGTAGAGAGAGTCAGAGGCCAATCAGCGGTGTTTTCCTGTCCTGAAGCGGTGACGCGCGTGCAACGGAGGCGACGTCCGAGACCCCTGATGCGGAAGCTTCGTCCCGTTGTGAGACGAGCGATAGTTGGGTGGCCGGGGGGGGAAATAACACTCTAATGCATCTCTCCATGTGCGATGTTACATTTTTTTATTCCGTTCTATAAAAAATCTCTGTGATTTTTCTTCTGGCATACTCGTTTTTGACCATTTTCCTTATGTCTTCCCGTGCTTCTTTCCGTGCTCGGTCACGTGACGCGATGTCGCAGCCATGGCCGGCAGATCATCCCATCACTGGCCCACGCCCCCATCATGGCCCGCCTCTTGCTCCCCTACAGACCACACCGCTCCGCGGCTGTAGTCTCCTTGCATACAAACGGTCCCGCCAGCGCCGGGTAGGGCTGCGGGCCATGCTCTAACTTGGGAACCAGGGGGTCTCGATGCCTGAATTGATGCCGTTCCGCTCATGGACCCCCTGCTTCAATTTCTGTTTTATTAAAATGAACTTCAAACAGCTTCTGATCCTTCCAGTCTCTCCTCCATGACCTCCCCGCCTCCTCCCTCCAAGCCCCGCCTCCACTACCACGCTCCGCAATAAGCCACGCTCAGCAAAGCCCCCGCTCAGCAAAGCGTGGCCTGAGCGCGTGCTTGGAGGAGGAGAGACGTCCACTGGCATTCGGTCGTGTGTTTTCCTGTCTCAACGCGGTCGGCGCGGTGGAACGTGAGCAACGCCCGCAGGACCCGGATGCGAAGACATTCCGTGTGTGAGATCGGATCATCGGAGTCGTGGGAGATTCGTGCTGCTAGACTAGCCCGCATTCTGTTACCCCTGCTCTCCTTCTCCTGTTCTCTATTCGTATTCAGTCATCCTGCCAGTGTGAGCTTTGTGTTTGATAAACTGTTCGTTTGACCTGCACCTTGGTCTTCTCTTCTTGTCCGCACCGACCCCCTGAGACCGCTGATACTGATTACCTGCACATACAGATCCGAGGTGTTCACTAGCACAGCTGTGCACATTCTTTTTCGCCCAATGTGACTGGCTAATGGGTCCTTTCTGATATTTGAATCGTGTTTAGATTTCACTGTGTTTACATATCACCTATAAATTCATTTATTTTCTTTTTTTGCGTACTCACTCTCCTCACCCTGATTTTTGAATAGCTGTATACTCTAGACTTTTGAAACAGTCCTACTGACTGGTTGTAGGATGATTGGTTTGTCTCTCTTTGTTGTTTTTGCATTTTCACTTAATATTCACTATTTGCACGAGTGTGGAATATGAAGGTATTAGAATTTCATCCTTTGTTATATTTACACTGAGCACATGTATCTGGGAAGTGTTTAAAGCGCCATCTAGTGCTTAGTCTATTCTGATGTAAAGAAGGTCTAAAAGCTTTAACATGAGAACCTGTTGTCACAGGGCAGGCCGTTGAACGCAGGGCCTTGCGTGTCACAGGACAGGCGGTGAACGCCGGGCTGTGTTCACACGGGCAGGGGTGGAACGCAACGTCGGAGACGTCTGGCTGATGTAAAAAAGGTAAAAGCTTTAACATGAGAACTTTTTCTTCCTGCAGCTCAGACCGTGTCAATTTATTTCCCCTGCACAGCCCGCAGCAGGACTACAACTCCCAGACAGCCCGGCGGAGATAGCGTCACGTGGCCCTTTACAGTCCAATCAGCACGTTCAGACCACGTAAATACAGGTAGGAAGTGACAGATATTATATTCACAGTGAGATTGCAAAGGAGGGGGGACATCATGAGATACAAATGGGAGACTCAGTGGTCAAAAAGTGGCTGGGGGGAGGGACATCATGAGATGCAATGGGGGGGGACATCAGTGAGATCTCAAAAAGGGGGGACAATCAGTTGATGCAAGGGGGGAGACATCAGTGGATCAAAGGGTGGGGGAGACACGTGAGAGCAAAGATGGGGATATCAGTGAGATGCAAAGGGGGGGAGAACGTGAGATGCAAGAGGGGACATCAGTGAGATGCAAGGGGGGGGAGACATCAGTGAGATGCAAAGGGGGGGACATCAGTGAGATGCAAAGGGGGGGGGGAGACATCAGTGAGGTTCAAGAACACAAAGGGGGGGACATCCAAGTTCAGATGCAAAGGAGGGGGACATCATGAGATACAAAGGGGGGGAGACATCAGTGAGATTGCAAAGGGGGACATCAGTGAGATGCAAGGGGGGGGGGACATCGTGATGTTCAAAGGGGGGGACATCAGTGAGATGCAAGGGGGGAGACATCAGTGAGATGCAAGGGAGGGGGAGACCTCAGTGAGATGCAAGAGGGGGGATTCATTGAGATGCAAGGGGGGGACATGAGATGCAAGAGAGGGTGACACATGAGATGCAAAGGGGGGGGGAGATACATCAGTGAGATGCAAAGGGGGGGGAGACACAGTGAGCATGCAAAGGGGGGAGACATCAGTGAGATGCAAAGGGGGAGACATCAGTGAAGAGGAAGGGGGGGTGACATCAGTGAGATGCAAAGATGGGGACATCAGTGAGAGCAAAGGGGGGAGATATCAGTGAGATGCAAGGGGGACATCAGTGAGATGCCAAGGGGGGGACATCAGTGAGATGCAAAGGGTGGAAGACATCAGTGAGATGCAAAGGGGGGGGACATCAGTGAGATGCAAAGGGGGGGAGGCATCAGTGAGATGCAAAGGGGGGGGGAGACATCAGTGAGATGCAAAGGGGGGAGACATCAGTGAGATGCAAAGGGGGGGGGAGACATCAGTGAGATGCAAAGGAGGGGAGACATCAGTGAGATGCAAAGGGGGGGAGACAGTGAGATGTAAGGGGGGGAGAACTCAGTGAGATGCAAAAGGGGGGGGGCATCAGTTGAATGCAAAGGGGGGGGGGGACATCAGGAGATATGCAAAGGGGGGGACATCAGTGAGATGCAAAGGGGGGGAGACATCAGTGAGATGCAAAGGGGGGGAGACATCAGTGAGATGCAAAGGGGGGGGGGGGGCATCATCAGTATCAAGGGGGGGGACATCAGTGAGATCAAAGGGGGAGACATCAGTGAGATGCAAAGGGGGGGGAGACATCAGTGAGATGCAAAGGGGGGGGGGAGAATCAGTGAGATGCAAAGTGGGGGGAGACATCAGTGAGATGCAAAGGGGGGGAAGATCAGTGAGATGCAAGGGGGTGACATCAGTGGATGCAAAGTGGGGGGAGACTGGAAGGGGCATCAGTGAGATGCAAAGGGGGGGGGGAGGGGGGACATCATGTGGATCACACAGCTCCTCAATCTGTCCCTTCCCACGGCAGGGTGACACAGACAGACACACGTCCCCTCACATCTGTCCCTCCCACTGCACAGTGACACCGATAGAACACCGCCCCCTCAATCTGTCCCCTCCCACTGCAGGGTGACACAGACAGGACACACAGCCCTCACATCTGTCCCCTCCACTGCAGGTGACCAACAGGACACACAGCCTCAATCGTCCCTCCCACTGCAGGTGACACAGAGGACCACAGCCCCTCCATCTGTCCCTCCCCTGCAGGGACCGCAGGACACCGCCCCTCACATCTGTCCCTCCCACTGCAGGGGGACAACGACAGGACACACAGCCCCTCACATCTTTCCCTCCCACTGCAGGGGGACACAGACAGGACCCACAGCCCCTCACATCGTCCCTCCCACTGCATGGGTACACGACAGACCACCACAGCCCCTCACATCTGTCCTCCCACTGCAGGGTGGACACAGACAGGACAACGCCCCTCACATCTGTCCTCCCTCCCACGGCAGTGGGGACCAGATAGACACAACAGACCCTCACATCTGTCCCTCCCACTGCAGGGTGACACAGACAGGACCCACAGCCCTCTCACATCTGTCCTCCCACTGCAGGGTGACCAGACAGGAACAGCCCCTCACATCTTCCCTCCCACTGCAGTGACACAGACAGGACCCACAGCCCCTCACATCTGTCCCTCCCACGGCAGGGACACAACAGGACCCACAGCCCCTCACATCGTCCCTCCCACTGCGGGTGAACACAGACAGGACCCACGCCCCTCACTCTGTCCCTCCCACGGCAGGGGGACACAGACAGGACCCACAGCCCTCACATCTGTTCTCCCACTGCACAGTGACAAGACAGGACCCACAGCCCCTCACATCTGTCCCTCCCACTGCAGGGGACACAGACAGGACCCACAGCCTCACTTCCTCATCCCTCCCCTGCAGGGGGACACAGAGAGGACACCCAGCCCCTCACATCTGTCCCTCCCACTGCAGGGTGACACAGACAGGACCACAGCCCTCACATCTGTCCCTCCCACTGCAGGGACACAGGAGGACACACAGCCCCTCACATCTGTCCCTCCCACTGCAGGGTGACACAGACAGGACACACAGCCCTCACATCTGTCCCTCCCCTGCAGGGGACACAGATGACACACAGCCCCTCAATCTGTCCCTCCCACTGCAGGGTGACACGACAGGTCACACAGTCCCTCACATCTGTCCCTCCCACTGTAGAGTGACACAGGCAGGACACACAGTCCCTTACATCTGCCCCTCCCACTGCAGGGTGACACAGGAGGGAGACTTATCCCATTGTATCCTTTTCTGTCCCTGCAGGGTGATATATACATCCCTCTCTCTCTCCCCATGTGTAGGATAATATTGCTGTGAAATACATATATTCCAGTAACTGCAGAGGTCACCACGGGGTGAGACACTCCACACGGACCAGAGACCATTCTTGAGCTCTGACTAACTCACTGATCCTGAACAAGGACAACAAGCCGATGGCTGAGAAGATCTTGTATCACACCCTGGAGATTATCTGCCTGCTGACCGGAGAGGTGAGAGCTGCTGGTGACTGTCATAATAACTCACTCCTATCTCTCTCACTACAGCCCGCGGGACCCGCAGCATTAATATGGAGATACTTGTGAAGCAATGTCCAGGGACAGATGTAATTAGACAAAGCAAGAGCCCAGGAACAGGCAGGATGTTTGGGTACGGGGAGAGCCCAGGCGCAGGCAGGATGTTTGGGTACGGGGAGAGCCCAGGCGCAGGCAGGATGTTTGGGTACGGGGAGAGCCCGGGCGCAGGCAGATGTTTGGGTACGGGAGAGGCCCAGGAGCAGGCAGGATGTTTGGGTACGGGAGAGCCAGGAGCAGGCAGGATGTTTTGGGTACGGGGAGAGCCCGGGAGCAGGCGGATGTTTGGGTACGGGGAGCCGGGACAGGCAGGATGTTTGGGTACGGGGAAGCCGGAGCAGGCAGGATGTTTGGTCGGGGAGAGGCCAGAGCAGCAGGATGTTTGGGTACGGAGAGGCCAGGACACAGGATGTTTGGGTACGAAGGACCAGGCCAGGCAGGATGTTTGGTACGGGAGGCCAGGAGCAGGCACGGATGTTTGGGTACGGGGGAGAGGCCGGACGCAGCAGGATGTTTGGGTACTGGAGAGCCCGCGCAGGCAGGATGTTTGGGTACGGGGTATAGTCC